>CM054948.1:1691366-1835691 GCA_029168755.2 Tillandsia fasciculata | reverse complement strand
CTCATGATCCTCAGTATGGTTTCTGTCCTATAATATTGCCGTGAGGATCATACTCACAAACTATAAATGTATCCCCACTTCTGCATGTAATTCTCGCACATCCGACGAACTTGGTCGACCGCCACACCATCTGGGTGTAGTGTGAGCAGTCGGCGTTCGGATCGCATGAGTTGGAGTAATAGTTGTAGTATGCCTGCTCAGCTGCCCAGGCCGCTACGGCATCTGCTATCCGCCACTGGTTGCCCTGGCCCCAGAAGATGTTCTCACCGTAGTTCGACGTCGAGTGCACCAGTGCGCAGTCCCCCCACCGCTGGTTCCCGTACCAGTTTGCGTATGCCGCCAGCTGCGCGCTCCATTGCAGCAACGGCAGGTTCGTCCTAGCGCGCAGCGCGTTGTGCGGCGCCAGAAACTGTTTTATCGTACTCACAGCACTAAGTTGGCGCGCGTCGGCGTATGTTAGCTGCAGTGAGACGAAGAGGGAGAGAAGGAGGAGAGAATTGGCAATAGCCATAGAATGAGAAGTAACACACATGGCTCAACTTGTAGTACTAAATAGTAAGATGCATGTTTTTGTTGGATCTTGGAATTGGTGAAGAATTTGTGTGTGTCGTGGGGTTTATAAAGGGGGAGAGATTCGGATCATGTGGGGTCTCCGAGATCCGTGGCTAATAACACGTCAATCAATGTGGGATGAGGATAAAAGTCAAATAGGAGTAACATGGCCCCTTGTAGCCATGCAATTAATCATTTCAGATCGAGAGATACAATGTTTGGTAATGTTTGGTATGTGTAATTAGCTTGTGGTTTCAAATAACTGATGTCATTGAGATGATAAATATGTAGAATTGCTATTGACTTATTGGATGTGTAATGTGCGATTGATTCTTTTTCAGAGATTTTCTCCAACTTGTTTTCAGTGGATTGGGCTAAATTTTGAGAGGATTTAAATAGCGTTAATGATTGAAATGCACATGGGTCCATGTGAGCTAAAAGTGTAAGTTAATGGTGGAGACCATTTATTTTTGTAGATATGGGAATTGATAGAGCGATGTCCAGAAATATATACTTAACAAGAAGAAACTTTGTTGGTACTCAAATCTTCTCATCCACACCTGAATCATCCTTATCCTGGGGCCTATACTTGTACCTCTTGGCCCAGAACAAATAGTTCAAGAAGTTCAGAAGGCTAATAACACAAAGCAACCAATAGAAGAGGTTCAAGTGATTCCTATTAATGTTGTTTCCATGCAACCACCCCCCACTCCTGTTGTTCTTCTTGGTTGCAGCATTCACCACCTGTACCAAGATGGTGCTGAGGAAGTAGCCGAGAGACAGGGAGCACCAGAGGAAAGAAGTCGAGACCGACTTGAGCGGCGTCGGTGCCTGCGAGTAGAAGAACTCGAGCAGGCCGACGTACGTGAACATATCGGCGATGCCGAAGATGAAGTACTGGAGGGACAGCCACAGGCAGCTGATTGGCAGCGGCTGCTCCACCGGGATGGCGTCCAGCATCCCGTGGCTCTCCGCGACCTGTAATCATATTTGGGCAATCAAAGTTAATTTACCGTAATTTTTAGTTCATACTTTTTAAATTAATGCAGTTATAACTTGACTGCACGGTGATATGCCAGCTGATACAACGATGACATGTCAGTATGTCAGCGCGAACCTTTTTCCGCTTGGTCTCGACGACCGCGGCAGTGGCCATGGACAGGATGGAGAGCACGAGGCCGACGCCGATGCGCTGGAGGTAGGTGATGCCCGTCTGGTGGCTGGTGATGCGGCGGGCGAAGGGGACGAAGAGGCGATCGTAGAGCGGGATGACGATGATCATGAAGGAGACGGGGATGATGGGAGGGTGGCCGGCTGTAACTTCACGTGGGCCGAGAGAATGTGAGTGTCCATGGTCGAGCCCTGCTGGATGGAGAAGGTCTGGAGCTGGGCCAAGCAAGTGCTCATGAAGATGGCGCACCCGAAGATCGGGAGCATCCCCAGCACCGTCTTCGCGTTCTCCACTTGCGTCACCCGGTAGAACTTCCACGCTTGCGGCGGTTGGCTGTTGCCGCCTTCCCCAGGAGGAGCTGTCGGCGCTGGGATCGCAGCTTTGTCCAGAAACCTGTGTACATGTTTGATAGTCACATAACAGATACATTATATGTGACCTGACGGAAAATGATACAAGAAGGTTAATATGAATGGATATAATTGGTTCTTGAACTGATAGAAACTGAATGATTATAAGCTGAGTTAGTAGTACCTGAATTGATCTCTGTGGGGAACAAATTCCTCTGCTTCAGTTGATCCCTTCACTCTGCTGATCTCATAAAGCTCTTCAGGATTCTCTGGGAGGGTAAGCTTCCTATTCCTAAAAGCAGCCACATAAACCTGGTGGGGAAGCAAAACATTTTGATCATGTTTTCAATATCATGGTTTGGAGTGGAGTTGTCGAGAGAATTTAAACAAGCTAACCTGACCGATCTCGAGAAGCGCGTTTTTGCCGCGAACCACCGGAATCCGATACCATGGCACCCCGACGAGGAACACCACAAAAGTCAATAACATGGAACCTGCGGATATCACGAATCCCTTATCCCACCCTTTGTTATTCTGAACCCACACCAACAGCGTCAGACTGATAGCACCACCAATACACAAACTAAGTAGCAGCCAGTTGAAGTAGCTCGACATTTGCACGGCCTCCTTGGGGTCAGTATCATCGAACTGGTCGGCGCAGTGCACCGGGAGGCTCGCCTTTATCCCCGCCGAGCCGATGGCGACGAGGTAGAGGCCCGCGAAGAGGAGCGCGGCGTCCGCGCCCTCGACCCGGCGGCAGTGCACGGTGGGGTTGAAGATGTTGCATGTGGGTGGCTTCAGGCCTGGCTTGTGAGCTTGTATTGTTAGCAGCAGTAGTCCCTGGTGTGTAGTTCGTGGATTTGGTTAGTAAAGAATGAGCAATGGTACTTGTACATCTAAAAGTGATTATACAAGAATCACGCGAAATCGATTTGCAAGATATGGACTAATATATGGACTAAGATGAGAAACTGACAAAATAAAAAAAGAAAAAAAAATTTTAAAAAAGGATGGTCTGAAACCAGTTGAGAATCAGGCTGAACTAAAAGGAAAATAGGATGTAAGGGAAGTGTGAATCAAGTTCTGATCCCATGCGAAATTGCAACTTATTTCACATGTGAACAATTTTGAAGATATTAGAGTAACTCAAAAAAGTTTTAGGACAATTTGCTCATTTAGTCCTAATTTATAAGAAAAACTATGCTGAAGTATTTCAATTTAGATATCATAGGTAATTTTTTGCAGATTTGACTAAGTATAGAAATACTGAAACCAGAGTAAAGTGCCAACTTCTTTAGGTCGCAGTTGATTCTCCAATACCATCAGGATATTTTTTGGTATTAATTGGTTAATGAGGATGATTCACTATTCTAAGATGCCATCATTGTACATGTAACTCCTCAACGATTAGCAATGCAACATCCAAAATGAAAATTTCTACTCAAACAGAAAAATAGAGAGATAAGTAATTTCTCGACGAAAAGAAAAATGGTATGGGTAGTTGAAAGCAGAAGTACCAAGAGTTCGACCGCAGCCGATAAAAGAACAGATTTATATCTTCCAATGAACGTGTCTGCGAATACTGCGATGGCTACAGAAACAATATAACTTGTCCCCATGTAGTTTGTAAGAGCATTTGAGGCGTCAGCTAAGTCGATGTGCATAATCACGGTGAAGTAAGTTATCAGGTTTACAGCAAGACATAAGCTCGCGGCATTCTCCAAACCAAATGAGACTGCAGTGAATTTAATGTCAGGAAGGCATGAAAAGAAAAGAAAATAAAATTGATTAAGGAGACGCCGTTATGTATAATAATTGTAGGATCTTAGTTTGCGATTAGGGGTAACCTAAAATGAACCAACAGGTGCTCACTCCTCCATGTTTTCCTCTTCTTGCAGGTCTGCCCCTCCAATCAATCTTTCCGTCAATGACCTCATATACCTTCTCCTGCAGGTTAATCATGCACTAAGATATTTCTATAGAAATTTCTTTCGGTTGTTCTTTTTTCTTTTACATTTTATTATTATTCGTGTTCTATATTATCCGCTAAGCATCATGGACACTGACACGGGATACGACACAACTCGAACACAACTCTGCAACTTTCAAAAAATTAGGATACAGACACGACATGAACACAGATAATAAAATATAATATAAATAATATAATAATATATATTTATTATATATAAAATATAATTTTTAATAAAATATTGTTATATTTTTCATATGAAGGAAAGTTAAAAAAATTTTTTATTAATAGTTCATATATTTTAAGAAAAAAATTCTCCACTATATATAATTTATTAATATTGTCCAATTTTTTTTTTTTATGTACTCATCAAAAAGTTAAAATATTTATTATCTTATATTATACATACATAAAAATAATAATAATAGTATATATATTTTTTAAAATTTTATGCGCTATGGATCGGTATTGAACGTTCGTTCAAAAAGTATCCACATCGGATACGAGTCCGACACGGACACGTGACGCTTATAAAAGTGTTCGTGATACATAGGTTATCCGTTAGGGTATACAATTATAATGACACTGGGATTTGAATCTCACTTGGCTGAAATAGAAGTAAATATTTATGCCGACTATGCTAGTAGCAGTTAAGACGTTACGTTTTTTTTCCTTCATTTTTAAGAGAAATGAAAAGCAACTGAGAAAATGATCGAAAAGATAGATACCATGGCTTTTGTTTGGGGCTCGGATGGAATCGCGGTGCCTTCGTTGTTTTCCTATGATTGAAAGAAAAGAATAATTTTTTTTTTTTTTAAAAAAAAAGAGAGAAGTAGAGAGAGAGAGAGTACCGTTGTTGTCTAAAGATCTGCAGATGAAGCTGGAATGTTACCCAAGTGAATAAAGAGAGAAGTCACAAATTAAGAAGGAATATATATGCCAAGTAATCATTAGAAATGTACACTAGATTGATCAGGAATGTACACTAAATTAAGAAACTTCTTTAATCACGATAAAAACATACCTTTGTAGCTTCTTAATTGATCAACTTAACCAAGAGTGAGTTACATCATATCTGCATCACCTCCATTAGCAGTAGCAGCATCCAAGAGCCAATAGAAGGATCCTTACAAGTTTCATATATATATATATATATATATATATATATATATATATATATATATATATATATATAGAACAAGGCACAGTATCTTTTTGTCTGTATATGAGGGGCCTGCAAAATCGGGTATATTCCGATTGGTTGCATAATGATGTTCAAAACTTGATGGTAATATAAAAAAAATGTGGAAACAAAGCAAAACAAAAAAAACCCAAAAACAAAAAACAAAATATGTTTTTTCCTAATTAAGAGAACAAAGACATATTGTCCTTGTCGATAAATGATACTAGGTAACAGCATTGAGTTATCTCTAGAAAAATTTTCCAAGTAAATGAAATATTAGAAGTGCCGAAAGATCCCTTAAATAAGTGCTCCTTTGGATGCTCTAAGAGCCAGTTTTGGATTTTTCTTGTTTGGTTTCAAGAGTCAGCCGTTTATATATACTCACTATCCATGTAAGAGAATTATTTTCTATGGAGACCCAGTAAAGAACTACTAAAAAGGAGCTAGTGTATCTCATCCATTTAAGAAATGAAATTAGTTAGTTCCACAAATATATAACTATAAGAGACGCGAGGGACTTATAAGACAAATTACACCTTGTAAATCGTACCCAAAAGATCGATTTTGTAGAAAACATCATGTAACTCAAGACCTCAACAGGCAAAATCGAACCGAATCTGAAGCGCCGGGCCGAATTCGCTCAGACCGAACGGTGTCACTCTTCCAAAGAGAAGCAAATTGGTCATCAAAGAAGTGAACTTCCATACATCTGCAAAAAAGGAAAATTGATCATCAAAGAAGTAGATTTCACACAGGTCAGCACCGCACCAAAACAACAATCACTCAGTTGGAAGTTTGGGATTTCAGTGCGAAGAAGGTTCCTGGGTATTTTTCAGCTTTTACTTAATAGAATTGATATCGGTGCGAAAAGCGAAGAAGTAAATTACCTACATAAAATCCTCCATAGCATTACTAGTGCTTTGCAGCTTGCTTAATGAGCATTTGAAATTGCCCCTGAGGGGGACAAAACTAAAAAAAGGGTCCCGGAATCCCTCGGCACCTTGATCATATCTCTTCAAGACAAAATTTACACACTATTCAATACATAGATTGTGTACAGCAACAGGACTTGTAGTAATAGCAAGTACAAATTTTAAGTGAGCCAAGAAGAACGTCGATTAAATGACCTGACTTTAAGGAATGTACAGGAAGAACAAAACAAGAACTCCTAACTGTCGAAAAGAATGTTTCATACAACAGATAACAAAACTATACTATACTGTAAATCAGTAGTTCAACAACGAATACTTTACACGAACAACTATCCTCCCCTTCTCGACACCCAACTTTGCCCCTGTGACAAGCCAATGTCCCGGCGAATCTGACGGGCCCTTCAACATCTCGCTCATGTCGACGATCTTCGCAAGCTTGGAGCCTTCACTCGAAGAAGAGGATAAAACCTCATCCACTTTTTGAGTTGAATGACTAGATGGACTATGATCCCATACTGATCTCCGTATTGTACACCCAGGAACCTTCGAGAACAATAGTTTAAGGTGGAGAACGCTCTTTGCACCGAAATCCCATACTCCCAACTGAGCTCCTGTTACTATGTAAACACCAGAAAGGTCCCCGATACTTGTTTCGGTGTTCTCTATTGGTGCAGTGCTGACGTGTGCGAAATTCTTCCATTTAATTGGCTCGAACCAGCGGCTGTCTTGTTCTTCAGGGCCATGCCATTTTGGCGGGCCGATTGCAACGTGAGAGTCCCAGTGAGATAAGAGGATTTTAGGCAATGAACTAAGATGTTGTAAATGGATGGTTAACCGGTTTTGCTTGCTCCCTTCTAAGGATAATTTGAGGCCAGTGACTGGTTTCCGCCCAACACAAATCTGCATCAGTATGACTTGGTTAAGAGAAGTTAAGTAGTCAGCTATGGTAAAAGTATATGCATTTTCCATTTCCTGGAGTTTTGAAAAGTTTATGCATGTTAAGTAACCGATTGGACGATCAAATTTAATATTGTAATATAAGTAAAAAGATGGTCCTTGCAAAATAGAGCATTCATCTATCTTCAAGCAATAATATTTGTTAGATGATGTGCCGAGAAGGCTACATAAGGCATAAGTAGTTTGTAAAACATGTCTTGTCAAGTGGAGCGAAAAGCTTATATTCTAATATATTTATTCAAAGTAGTGTGCATTTAAGTCACATCTTGTTCGGCATAATGCTTTAGTTGATGATCAAAACAAAGAAAGGATTGACAGGAAACATTGTTTTTCAAGATATACATCTTATGTATGTTCTCTCACGCTATATGCGGAGCTATTTTTGCTCCCATAATCTACTGCAAGTGTGTTCTCTGATGCAATATTTTCCACAAAAAAAAGCAGCTCTACCCACAAGGGAGATTTACCAAGTTCTACTCCCGTGTTCTCTGAAAGTCATAGATATAGAGATTGAGAAAAGGTAGAGATACCAAAATTGCCAATTTTTTTCATGATATGTCATCATTATGTAAATCTATTGAGGATTCAAAATCAAAGATATATGCATTTAACTGTAAGGATTTTGTGTACCTGTTCCGAGCTGATATAAAGCTTGGGGCCCATTAAGCTAAACTGAAGAAATGGGCATACAGGTTCCTTTCTATGGTGACCGGGAATAGTTGTCGGTTCTGGAGCCCAAACTCGCTGCACTTGAAACTCTAAAAAGTATTGCAACTCCTCGATCGGAGGCTTGTCTGGAGAATAAATTAGAAGTTATAACAAACTTGCCATATGCACTGCAATTCATCTAGGCTGCTTGCTCTTCACTAACAGAGAAAAATAGAACAGTATAATTGGAATGTGTGCGCTCTAGCCCGTGGACCTTAGAAATGGAGACAGTGTGCCTGTTTGGCCTGATTAACAGCTGGTCTACTCCAAGAAACACCAGCAAAGATTTTGGCAAATAAAAAAGCTGGGGCTTGTGTGTGGCGAGAAGCTTAAATAAGCTTTTCAACCCCCAAAAGGAAGCTCCAACTTGAAGCTTCAGCTTTTGCTACAGTGAAGCAGTCAAGAGGACATCAATGCAGAGATGTTAGTGTGCATGCAGATTGCTCAGGCAAATTACAGTACATCCATTTTACAGGAGCAATATTTTGCACAGATTTCTGATACCCAGAAATATGAAATGTAATTCTGTAAAATATCTTCCCACGCAAATTCAATGTGAGAGAGACTAAATACACAACCAACTTATCTGCTGACAACTTCTGTTGAGCAAAAGTATAAATCGATGACAAATGTCAGAGAAATGACAGAGAAATGACAACTTCTGTTGCTCATTCTTTAGTAACCAAAACTTATCATGACAGAGAAATTATTGCAAATTCCTAAAGGGTTGATGTCAAGGCGACAAATGG
Source organism: Tillandsia fasciculata (assembly GCA_029168755.2). Classification (NCBI taxonomy): domain Eukaryota; kingdom Viridiplantae; phylum Streptophyta; class Magnoliopsida; order Poales; family Bromeliaceae; genus Tillandsia; species Tillandsia fasciculata. The sequence goes on along the minus strand of CM054948.1, from coordinate 1,827,117 downwards.
TTATTCGATAAAGCCTTTTCAACATTGTATTATGCTACATGGTGGACCTATATTGGACAGAGAATGCTAGGTTGATGACAAAATTGTTGATATTGCAAAACAATTTCGCAAGGACTTTTTTCAATAAACAACATACATAGAGATCACTAGAGAAAACAGAAAAAGAAAATAAACAGCCAGATATTATATCTTACACTCCAAGTATAAATCGATTGCACGGGCAAGATAATCTTTTCCTGGCAGCCCCTCCACAAGAGAAACAATGGGGAGAAAGGTCATGTTTATAACATCTGGCGCGGAAGGGACAGTTCTTGTCCACTCTACATGATTCTGAACAAGATCACAACCACCTCTCCTCCTAAAGATTACTGTAATGTCCTGCAATAAAAGAAATAGCAATTGAGGTTACCTGTCAATAATAATTGGTTTAGAATAGGCTCTAATAGCAAGAAAAGTTCAGCGCATATATTTGTGAACCATTATGAAGCAACATGTGGAATAAAAAATATATCAGACATGAGCAACAGCCAAAAGATATCACTTTTTGGCTTGTGCTATAGAAATGTAAGTTCAACAATCATTAGACATGTAGAAATATCAAATCACAGAAATAACGCTAATCCCATGCATATTAGGCCAGCTTCATGAACTTTTTTTGTTGTTCACTCCTGACTCCACTAATTGAGAATATTAATGACTACTATAACAGACTAAGAAGAGTAATCATAGTCAAGTGCATTATTTTACTGTGAATATGGTTTACTACAGTTTTCATGGCCCAGTAAAACAATGAACATATTGGCATAAATGGATATCGGGAAGAAAAATATCTTCTTTCACCTAGATGTAGAAGACTAGACAGATATCACCATCGTATAGCAGTAATATCTCTCGCGAAAAGATTAATAACCTATGCATTCAATATAAATACACAAGAATTTAAAAGTTTACAGAGGACACTAACCTTCTCCTTGTAATTGATGGGAGCAGTGTTAGACTGGTTTTCCAGGTTAAGAAATCTTTCATCCCCAATGTCCCTCACATATTTTTCAAATTCTGATGATGACAATTGTGACGAATGGTGCTGTTTAATATATACTTCATCTTTTCCACCAATAGTTACAGAAGTAATAATGTGGGTCCCATAGTTTTCAATAAAGCTGCACACAAAAAAGAGTGCTGACAATTGGAAAGGAAAATATAAAGAAAACTTACAATTGAAGAAACATATAAGGCCTGCAATTGATAGAATATATAACATATAATTATGCCACAATTCCTAGTGCAAACAAGTCTATTACCTACTAACCTAGCCAAGGACGATGGATCCCAACTGTATGGAATGGCACGCCTTACATCTTCACGCAAAACTAATTCAGAACTCGTAAGCTTAACTTTAAAAAGAGGAACAAAATAACCATCCAATGCGAGGGCCTTCGTTAGTGCAGCATCGTTCTTCGATGAGCCGGTGAAACAGAACATGGAATTAAAGCTACCAAGTGGTACTGATCCAGATAAACCTGACTTCATGTTGAAATATTCAGCCATCTGCAGACAGGAAAAATAAATAAATAAAAAAAAAATGGTAAGAGGAGTTTAATCAGAGGAGAAAATATCAATTGCACAATGGATTTATCACAAAAATCATCCAAAATAAGATAGCAGAGTGACAGTTTGAATGTTAAACAAATTTCAGAAGATTTTAGTTCTATTGAGCAGCAGATTATTTTGTTCTTAATTGGAATCTTTTAATCGTCCATCTACAACAATCTTCTATCCAGTTGAACGGTACGAAAATATTAAGCGAGACAGGAAGAAATTGACAAATTAATCCTTTTGATTACTTCAACATATAGCAGCTCAACTGATCCTTCAACTCCTCTGAAGCATACAGTGGTTCCAAATTTAAAGGATTATGAGGTTCCTAAACCTCACATGTGAAAATGAAAATAAGCATGAGCGGTTACAACAACACATCTCTTCAATAGATGTGCTATTCCTTTACTGCAAAAACATCTGTAACTCAGATGGTAACCATGATACCAAGATACAGATAATGTTATCACTTCAATTTATGTCCTCCATCCACATTCCTGGAAAGCCTAACATCAGCATACTTTCTCATACAATGATACGGCGAAGGGACGTCCTTCAACTTCGTCAGACACTCAAGCCATTCCAATTAATTTGATAACTACAGGAAGTAAATTCTAAGCACCTCCAAGGAAATTTTTGTTCCTACCATTAGATCATATTCAACAAAAATGAAATCAACAGTATTGCACGATCCGATCCGAGCAATGAATGAAATAACCACAGATCACCATCAAACTCTTGCTAAACACAAAGATCACATAGTTTGTTAGTACTGAATAATAAGCAATTCCACCAATGCAAACGGAAGGGGGGATTACCATTAGGAAGCTACAAACAAAGGGGGTGAGCTCCGGGCGACTCCTCACCCTACTCTCCCTAAACACGTCGACGTCGACCTCGTCAGGCACGTCGCGGAGCACGGCGCCGTCCTCGGCAAGGGCGACGTCCCGGGCGCGGCGCTCGTCGACGAGGACGAGCCGCGACGCGGGCGCGCCCTTGCAGTAGAGGAGGCGCGTGTCGGCCGTGACGTCGAACCCACGCCCGAGCGCCTGCACCGCGTTGGCCAGCGTCGCCATCATCGCCGGCGCCGGCGCCGGCGCCGGCGCCACGGGAGCTCCGTCGGCGAGGTCGCGAGAAGGGCTTGCTCGGTCCATGCGATCGCTACGGAGAGGCATCGGAGAGGGGATCGGGGCGCATGTCGAATAGGGAGTGGGTGGGGGAGGTTTTGACTAAGGACGATGGTGATGCGTGAGGGGGAGGGGAGGAAAAGGAGAGAACGCGTTTTTCTACGAAGAGGACGAACAAGTAGGAAGAATGAGAGTTGGGACCGGGGTAGAAGAGGGAAGATGAGACGGGAGAAAAGATGAAAGATTAGGCGTTGACTGGTCTAATAACGGACCTTAGAGCCAGCCTTAGACCCGACCAACCCCCGCCGTCCCCTTGCCCGATCCGTTTGGCAAGTGGCAGCTTGGTCGCATCATCTCGATCATCGTTTATTCCCTGCACCCGCTGTTCCCCTATATTTCATGCACCACTCCTCACCCCTTAATTTTAAATTAATAATAATATACTAAAATGACTGCAGCTAATATTACTACTATCAAATGCCACCAAACATCCGGTACTATCAAGTTTTTAATAATAGTTAGTTTTATCTTTTTAATAATTTTTACGATTTAGATCATATTATTTCGCTAATCATCTATAAAATTTAAAAAAAATACGATCATCCTATCAGCACTTTTCATCGAAAGACCGAAATTTAATACTATTAATAACATCAAACACTCAGTATTATCTATTTCTCTAATAATTTTTACCCTTTATATCATATATCAAACTATTCAACTGACCACTTATTAAACCCTTTAAAAAATCACTACCATCATAACCGCACTTTTCTTTATTTAAGATCTGAAAATCTAATAGCATTATTGACTTAGGATCCGTTTAGCAATTATTGTAAACTAAAACTCTATTTTATTCTACAGCGTATTTGAAATCTCAAAAAATTTAATACTCTATAAAAATATTACTCCGTTTTTTACTGTTTAGATTGTAAACTTTTAAAAAATACTCCGTTTTAAATTTAAACTTTCAATACAAAAATTTAAATTTTAAAATATAATTTTTTAATTTTTAATTTTAAAATTTTAAAATTAAATTTGAATTTTAAAATCTTAAAATTTGAATGTGAAATTTTAAAATTTTAATTTTTAATTTCCAAATTAAAAAATTCAAATATAAAATTTAAAATTTAAATTTAAAATATAATTTTCAAATATAAACTTTCAAAATTTTAAATTTAAAATTTGACAATATTAATTTTAAGTTTTAAACATAAAATTTTATTATTTTAAAATAATAAATTTAATTTTAAAATAATAAATTTTAATTTTATAATTTATAATTTTAAAGTTCAAAATTTAAAATTTAAATTTAAATTTTATTTTTTAATTTTTCAGTTTCAAATTTCAAATTTTAACATTTTAAATTTTAAATTTTAAAATTTTAAATTTAAAATTTTAAAATTTAAAATTTTAAATTTTAAATTTTAAATTTTAAATTTTTTATTTTTTAATTTTTAATTTTTAATTTTTAAAGAATGGTGAAATGTGAAAGAGTGCGAGAGGGAGAAGTCGTAGGTGGAAATAGAGATTTTTTTTTTTTGCCGGTCTAATTATTTTTTTTTTCTCAAAAATACTTCGAAATATTAAAATTATGTTGTTATTTTTTTACGCTATTGTGCCATCCAACCAGCCCAACTAATAAAAAAAATAAGATTTTTTATAAAACATAATAAAATGGCCTAAAAGCCTGTTGTTAATGGTATAATAGTCTAATTCTATTAAAATAGTTACAAATATGTTGAGATTATTTGAATTATAAACTATTTTTAGTTGGTTATCCAATATTTTAAAATTTGAATTTTACTATTTAATTTTTTAATTAATTTAATTTGAGTCATATTTTAATTTTAAAATTAAAATTTTAATTATTATATTTCATATAATTCTTATAATTATAAATTTATTAAAAGTAAGTAATTAGTTTAATTTTTGAAGTTAAAATATCATTTGCTAATTCAAACCCAATAAATTGACAGTTTTAATAGTAAAATAATTTTTTTGAATTATTAGATAGTCAAATTAAAATTATGCATAATTCAAATAAATTATGAATGTTTTTATTTTAAAAATAAAAAAAAAAATTATTTAGTCTTTCCGACTTGTAGCGTACGGAAAGACTAAATAATATAGTAAAACAATTTATTATCACTTTATAATTTTATAGTTAATTTAAAAACGTTTGTATTTTGGTGCCATATACAACGGATTTTATATAGTGCTAAAAAATAAATATAAAGTAGTAAAGTAAAATTTTAAAACTATAAAACAGCAAAGTAAAATGACATAAATCATGTGGAAAAAGGATGATTTTTTTTTTTTTTGTGTTAGTCACGAGAATCAACACCATACTCGTGAATATTCTTAGTTGAAAATAGGAATTCCATAATATTTTACTATATAAGGTTAATTTATATAATTTTTTTATAAATATATCGAATAATAAACATATTTTTATACAGTTTAATTTTTAATATTTATTTTTAAAAAATTTTAAATTATTTATATATATTTATATAGTTAATATACGTTAATTAAAATATATATTTAATCTTAATTAGTGAATGAGATAAAAATATTTTTTTTATTTTTTTTAGATATTATACTTAATTATAGTTGACTTTTTTGAAAAAATAAAATTAATATTTTATTTATATTATGTTAAAAAATAAATAGTAAACAAACGATAACAAATTGAAAGGACTTATACAAACAACTTAAATTTTTTGAAACGATAAATATTAAAAATTGAATTTGTATGAATATCTGTTATTCTATATATTTAAATAGAGCTTTATAAAATTAATCTTATTTTATATATAGTCTTTAAATTATTATATATACTATATATTTATCTAAAACATAAAATCTATACTATACATTTTTTTAATGAATTAAGCACTGGTTTTAACACCTTATTGTAGTTTTTGGAGCATTTGCGAAAGTTATGCACCAAATGCATCGTAATAATTTCTCTAATAAAGAATCTTTTGAAACCCAGGTACAAGAAATTTAAAGAACCAATCTCCTAAATAATGTTCTTACTAATTAACAATCAACTATTTTTAATAGTAATTATTAATTTGTGCCTTTTTTTTTTGTAAGAAAAAACGTAGAATCCAAATTCGCACCCTTATTTTTTTTATAGGGAAACTCTCATTATAATTTTTTTATTTATAAATATAATATTTATATTCTAGACAATGGAATTTACTTTTATAGTTTTATTATTTTTGTAGAGTTAATTGCATACATCTTTTTGTAAAAACATAGATATATTTCTATAAAATTTAATTTTTCATATTTATCTTTTCAAAAATTTTCTATCATTAATTTCGTTAGAAAAATATAGTTAAATATTTAATTTTGATTAATTAGTGAGATAAATTTATATTTTTTTATTCTTTCAGTCATTTATATACTATTCTAATAGTTAAACTTTTAGAAGGTCATATTTGAAAGAACAAAACTATCATTTTACTTATATTGGGTTAAAAATTAAATAGTGAGCTAATAATAACATACCATGAGAGAGAGAGAGAGAGAGAGAGAGAGAGAGAGTCCGGCTACTCTACTATTGATAGTACCAAATTATTGGTGCTATCAAGTTTTCTACTTTAGATCAACCCTTTTGATCATTTTCACCCGTTAGATTTTACTATTTTTCAACCACCTACTAAACCCAAGGGGTCCACTATCATCTCAACCATATATTTTTTAATCCAAGAGTTAAAAACTTGATAGTACTAATAACTTGGTACTATTAATAGTATTCCAGCCTAACTCTCTCTCTCTTTCTATATATATATATATATATAGTAGAACTTATATACTCTCAAAAGTACAAGTCGAAATGTGATTGTGAATTTTTTACCATTTGATTTGTATTGAGATTTGTGTTTTTGTAAAGTCAACAAAAGAGAGAGAGAAAGAAAAAGTAAATAACACAAATTCCAATGCAAATCCAATGGTAAAAAATTCACAAGCACATTTGGGCTTTTGCTTTTGAGAGTATATAAGCTCTACACACACACACTCTCTCTCTCTCTCTCTCTCTCTCTCTCTATATATATATATATATAATACAATTTTAAATTTTTAAAATGATAAATATAAAAAATTAAACTTTGTAGGGATATATTTACACTTGACACGGAGAGTTGTATAAAATTAACCTAGTTTTTTAATACTAAAAAGGAGTAGAGCTTATATATTTTTAAAAGCACAAGCCAATCTATACTTGTGAATTTTTTACCATTAGATTTACATTAGGATTTGTACTTTTTACTAATTTATCTTTATATCTTTTTAGTTGACTTTACAAAAACACAAATTTCAATACAAATCCAATGATAAAAAATTCACAAGCAAGAATAGATTTGTGCTTTTAAAAGCATATGAACTCTACTCTACTAAAAAAAAAAAAGTAATAATAATATGTGTTAATTGCATACGGCTCTCTGTAAACCTATCGAATAGCAGATATATCCATACAAAGTTCAACTTTTTCATATTTATCTCTTCAAAAGTCCAAGTTAAACATATATATCCTTCCGGTTTATTATTATTAGTTCACTGTTTATTTTTTAACAGATCATATATGAAATGACAGTTTTGTCATTTCAAAAATATCCCTCCAAAAAATAATGCAGAAATATCTAGAAGGGTAAAAAGATAAATTCATCTCACTAACTAATCAAAATTAAATATTTAATCTATGGTTAACTATATTTTTTCTAACAGAGATAAACGATAGGAATATATATGAATAATGTTGGACTTTTGAAAGAATAAATATGAAAAGTTGAACTTTATATAGAGCCGTATACAATTAATTAACCCTAATAATAAAGTGTAAAAAACACATACTATTATGAAACGCGTGTATAGCATTTTTTTTTATAAATAAAATATTAGCTATGAATGAAAATTAAGTTGAATATTTTAAACATGAGAGTAACAAAAGAGAGTCCATCGATGTTACCAGAAGCCGAAAGAAGGGTCGTCCGTACAATTAATTGTGAGGAGCAATTTTGATGGCGAAACAAAAGTCAACACGTCTATGCAAGACACAAATTCCGCGTCAAAGCATCCACAAATACAATAAATATACTTCAATTGCCGACAAAAATGTCAAAAGCCGAATAAATGATGCATGTCATCCACAAGTCGGCAAGTCTAAAATTTGTTCTTCAAATATCATATAATTAATTAAAGCCATTTCAATTGACTCATTCTAACCTTACGAAAGACGAATTAATTAGCTAAGCATCTCTTTCTAAATTTTTCAATTTTGGAAATGCCCACATTATCTATTAATTAATCTCGTGGAGTATGATTGAGAGGACGCACCATTAATTAGAGGCGCATGGTCAAATAAAAACTGTCCAACATTCACATAAATCAATTTATTTTTTATTATTATTATTTTTTTTATAAAATTTGAAATTTAAAAAATTTAAATAATTTTGATCAAGTTTAACGGTGCGAATCGTCGATTTACACTGAAGCATGGTCGAAATTTAAGGTCCGGTCCGACCCAATAAGCTAGCCCAGTTCAAATCGGGCCCGACCAAAAATGGAGCCAGGTGGGTCGGGTCGGGACAGGGTCGGGTCTCAATTGTTGATGTCCAATAAAACATTTTTCAGGAATAAAACAGAACTAGCTATTATAGAGATAAATATAAAGTACGGAACTAGTGCAAAAAAAGTATTTGGAATGATTTTAGGAATACGAGATTTTGTGTTTGGTATAATAATGAGAAATAAGAAAAATAAAAAGTATTAGTTATTTTAAATAATTCTTTTTGTTCTTAAATTTTATTATATAATAATAAGATAAGAGATAGTATCTCAAAAAAAAAACATAAAAAAATATATTTTTTTTTTAAAAGTGAAAGGATGGTCGGAAGAATGAAAACAGTAATAGCCATCCCAAATAATTCCAATATCAAACAGCCCTTATCTCAACTCTTACCCTATCCCTTCCTCGTCTCCTCCTCTTTCTCGTACTCCACTACTTAGCTACTCTCCAATGGCGGTGGCGATTCCAACCTCCGCGTTCGTCTCCGCGGAGAAACCCTCGTCTCCCTCCCCATGGCGAACCCTCTTCCTCGGCTACTCCTCTCGCCTCGCCGTGGCCCTCGCCAAACCCTCCTCTCGAACCGCCCCTCTTTCCCCGATCCGATGCGAGCAACAGCAGAAGCAGCAGGTCGCCGTGATCCCTAGAGATCAGCGGTTTATGTTCGAAGGAGACGAAATCTTTGGTCCCGTAATCTCCTTTCTCTCGCATTTACTGTTGTTTTTTGGTTTTAAGTTTCTCGTTGTTGAGTTTCTGTGTAGAAAGAACTAATTACCCTCTTATGTCTCGTTAAAGCTTATCCGAACTGTAAAAATTGTTCTGAATTGTGAAAAGGGGGGCAAAAGTGGTGAATTTTAGTTAGTTGGCACGAATTTAAGTGGTGCCATTAGGGGAATCACTATATTAAAATCGCCGCAATAGCTTCTTTTGGCAGTAGAAGGATAAAGCTCCAAATTAACTGTAAAAATTGTTCTGAATTGTGAAAAGGGGGTCAAAAGTGGTGAATTTTAGTTAGTTGGCACGAATTTAAGTGGTGCCATTAGGGGAATCACTATATTAAAATCGCCGCAATAGCTTCTTTTGGCAGTAGAAGGATAAAGCTCCAAATTTGGAGCTTTTGCTTTTCGGCCTCAGAATTTCATTTTTAGCTTCTTTCAAAAGCAGAAGCTTTGGTCTGGTGGCTGCAGTTGAAAGCAGAAGCAAAACCGCAGCCGAACAGGCTCTAAGATGAAAATGGACGGCGAAAACGATCTGGCTTTATAAGTGCTGCTGTTCAGTTCTGACTAAATAAAAATATTCTTGCACATAATATTTATCTTTTACCTTTTTGTTTCCAGGATATTTGGAACAAAACTTGGTACCCTAAGGCTGCAGATCATATTTCCACGGAGAAGACATGGTATATAGTCGATGCAACTGATAAAATTCTTGGAAGGTTGGCATCAACTATCGCGATACATATTAGGGGAAAGAATCTTGCGACCTATACGCCAAGTGTGGACATGGGGGCATATGTTATTGTGGTACATTTTCTACAAGGAGAAAAGCTTTCTGACGTAGCTTCGTTTTATACATACTTCATCATTACGAAGTTTAGTTGGTTTATCTTTTTTCCTCTCACCTTGCCTTTCCGGTGGCCAATCTATAGTTTGCTTCCCAAATTGTATCCGTTGACTGGTTATTAATGTTTAGAGGGGAAACGAGTTTAATCGTTTTTGGGAGCTGTTTCTACGATGAAACTTTTTTTCCCTCTGCGAGTCTGTCGCATTAGTCTTGTAGGTGTGTAGAACTCTGTATTTCCATTTTCACTTTAATATTGATATCCCTCAGTTGAGAAATTGAGGCCATGCCACAGGATTACTAAATGATTTAGTGTGAGTAATTCATTTCTACATTGTACTATATTACTCAAATTTACTTATATTGGTGCGAATTACTTTTTTTTAATCAACCCGATGCATGGTTTTTATAATTTGAAACGCAGATAGAAGCTCGCTACAGGTTTTAAGTTTAAAATTGAGTGAATTCCATTGTACGTGTTTCTTAGGGAGTAGCATCACCAGTGGATACACCGATAGTAGATAATTGCTTCATTTGGTCAGAGTATTCCCTGGCTAGAGACATTCATAGGGTCTTAGAAGTTCTGCAAATGGTTTCTCATGACTTGTAGAGATTTTCCTCTTACTGCCACCCGCTTTACATATTGTGTGATGTCAGATCCACTATAATGATTATTGACGTCTTTATACCCGCTATGCATGTACACAGGTGAATGCAGAGAAAGTTGCAGTTTCTGGTAAAAAGAGGACCCAGAAACTCTACAAGAGGCATTCAGGAAGACCTGGAGGTATGACGGTGGAGACTTTTGATCAGCTTCAAATTAGAATTCCCGAGCGAATAATTGAGCACGCGGTTCGCGGCATGCTGCCTAAAGGCCGGGTAAACCCAACTTCTCTATCAGTACTACGTCCCTTGTCACCAAAAAATATAACTAAAAGAAAGTAGATTCACTTATCATCCTTTATTATATTTGCTTGTAGGTAGGGTTTGTATCATCTAGCTGCTTTTTGATAATTGTGTTTAGATACTGAACAATCCGCATCTACAAAAGCTTTTAGATCAAGTGTTTGATATGTTAAATGTGCACATATTTTCACACTTGCAACACACGCTACACACACTCAGCAGTTTCTGCATACAGTGAGGCAGCAAAAGTTCTCTACACCTTTTTCATTGAAACAACGGTGCAAAAGTAATTTTCACATGAACTTCGATTCAACTGTAAATTATTTTTATCCTGAAAATTAGTTGCGAGCAAACAAAGAGGCTATAAGAGGCATATTCCTACTCACTTTTTCTCATTTTTCTTCTAATAAATTATCTAAATATCTATTATCTGGTTTTTGCGGATGCTACGCAGCTCGGACGAACTCTATTCACTCACCTCAAGGTGTACAAGGGGCCGGATCACCCGCACGAGGCTCAGAAGCCGATTCCTCTACCGATACGGGACAAGAGAATACAAGTAGAGAAGTAGATGCAGTATGTTCTGGAGCTTGGAGCTTGGAGCTTGGAGCTTGAAGAAGATAAAGTGGGTTATGCATGTCGCGGGAACTCGGAATCTTCTTCTTTATTCTTTTCTTTCCTTTGCAAAAATTTTGTTCTCCAGCAGGGAAATTAAGAGGCCTACTATTGTGTTTACTTCTTCTGTTGGGGAGAAATGTAAAATTTCTAATTCTTTCTTAGCTTCAAAAATTCTATGCTGCTTTTTGTTTGGAGTATTGTTGCCTTGTGATAATTGAGTCAGTATGATTTTCTTTTGTTTTCTTGGTTACACACATACATATCCACATACACACACACACAAATTTTACTGTTAAATTCATGGTGATTCTCTGTGAATTATGGAATTATTGAATTCTTTTTCTTCAACTATTTCATCACCTATGATTAATTTTTTTCATTTTAGTTCAGATCCTTGTTATCCTAATTTATCTGATCTGTCAAACTCACAAATATTGTTTTATTAATACTGAAAATTTATATAAAAAATAAGATTAATTTTACATATTTATTTTTTAAAAAAATTTAAGCTGTTTATATAATATCTTCTGGTTTATTATCTATAGTTTATTATTTATTTTTTAATCCAATATAATGAAATTTTGCTTGGTCCTTTTTTAATTTTTTAATCCTCTCCTATGCTCGCTTGGTGCATACGTACATACATGGACCGATCCACCGATCCACCCTTCATCACGTTAAAAACTTCATCTCCACCGTCCAACTCTTCAGCAGAGCAAAAGACAAAAAAGAACGGTGGATGGATACGCAGAGGTGCACAAATGTACGGATGCACCCGGTTCATGGAAACTTAGATACGTCCCTCTTCAAACCCTTAAAACCCTAATCGCTCGGTTTCCTCCTCCGTCCTTTTTGTGCCCTGCGTGGAATTGGAGCTTCGGAGCACCCCGACCATGGAGATCAATCTCGGGAAGCTCCCCTTCGATCTCGATTTCCACCCTTCGTCCCCTCTCGTCGCCGCGGCTCTCATCAGTGGCGATCTCCACTTGTAAGTATTTTACCTAATTACTGCTCCAATTCATCGGTTCGAACACCCCGATTCACTCGAATTCCAATCCCCAGGTATCGTTATGCGGCCGATGCGCAACCCGAGAGGTGATTAATCCACTTATTTTTTTCCCAATTTTCCGTATCATTTGCAACTGTAATCATGTAGATTGTTCACAAGTTTAGGGTTTTCATCTGGTTAGATTTGATGGGGAAGTGTGTTTGCCAGGTTGTTGGCGATTCGTGCTCATGATGAATCGTGTAGAGCTGTTAGGTTTGTGGATTCGGGACGCGGTAATGGTCTATATAATTGGATTAAAATTTGGATTTTTGATTGTTCCGCGTAATTATTTTGCTAACCTTGTTCTCACGGCGTTTGTAGTAATTTTAACGGCATCGCCGGACTGTTCAATTCTCGCGACGGACGTAGAGACGGGGACTACCATTGCCCGTTTGGAGGATGCTCACGGGTTAGCTTAAATGATAGATAACTTTTTTAGCTTGTTATTGTAAGATGCTCTTCTTCATTTTCGTCTCTTTTCCTGGTTTTAAGGGACGCGATAAATTGCCTAGTTAATTTGACGGAGACGATGGTAGCATCCGGCGATGATGAAGGGTGCATAAAGGTGCATTGCGTAGTACCCGTTCTCACTGAGTTCATACTCTGGCTATAATTAACCTGCTGTTTGGTTTATTGTTGCAAATGTTTGGCGATCTTTTCTGTAATGGGACTGCAAAGTTATGTTGATAGAGATGCTGTCCGGTTTTGCAGGTATGGGACACACGACAACGTGTTTGCTGTAATTCCTTTCAGGCTAATGAAGATTATATTTCTGACATGACGTTTGCCGCTGATACCACACAACTTCTGGCGACAAGGTATGCCGTGCATTTTTATCTTGTGTATTGTTTCAATTGATTAACTTTTCTATACTTGATATTTGATAACTATGCTTCTATATCTTTCCCTAGCATACTGGTATTAATCACTAGCTTCTTCTAGTATTTTTACAGAAATTTTTAGTTTAATTATCGAAAGCGTGGTTAGGATGAGGCGCAAGTAAAAGAACAGTTTGTTTTCCACTTCTTATCATATTTATATAACAACTGTATAGTTTCCTATAGTTTAATTTGATAAAGAGAGAATCTCAGACAGCACAAATTTGACTTTCTTGCATCATTGTAGCAGAATGGTTTAGTTGTGAGGAAATATGAATTAACGTCAGCATAGTTTTAACTGCATTTGGGAGCAGTCATATGCTGTATTGTTTGTCCTTTTGTTTCTCATGGAGTGTTTAAATTCTGTCTTGTAACTGTTGTTGTTTACAGTGGGGATGGGTCTCTATCAGTTTGCAATCTACGTAAAAGCAAAGTGAGCAGCTTATCTTCCTTTTCTTATAGTAGAAAATTACTGTCTTATATTGAGGATCTTCTTATTTCATTATGTATGGTAGGTTGTATTGTTAACCTTTAGTCTATTTGTTACCAACAGGTACAAAGCCAGTCTGAATTTTCTGAAGATGAGTTGTTATCACTGGTTATAGTGAAGGTAATTTTTTTCCGTCGCAATATCTGAGCTTTTCCTTTTTCTTGACCTACTTTTTCCTGGAAGAACTGCATTAAATGTAGCTTACTACCTTTGTTCTCTGCGTTAATAAATTTTTTGTATTAGCCAGAAGCTGGCGGGAAGTGATTGGGAACTTATTGGTTGTTTTTATACTGAAGAGTTTCATCATCTTTGTGCTTGATAGAAGCTTCTTTTTTTTTTATCTAATTTCTGAAGTAATTTTAATGGAGGGACATATTTCAAAAGCACCTATAGTTGGTGAGGTTCTATAAGTATTTAACTTAACCTTTAATCTTTCGTTCTCTTCTCCGTCTAAAAGTTTTTCTTAGAAATCAATACAACATATATATTCTGCATGGTGAGCTCTTTTCAGTGTGCAATGCAGCACGCAAACGAAAACTAATTTTTTTCTTATTGCTTGAATTGCTGTGAGCAAGTTTATTGGATCTGATTGATTTTCTTCAAATGGCCTTGTTCTTCTTCACAGAATGGTCGAAAAGTTATATGTGGAACTCAGACAGGCGCTTTGTTGCTATATACCTGGGGCCACTTTAAGGATTGCAGGTAATTACTTGCTACTGGAATATGAAAGGTTTGGTAGGATTGGTAACTACATTGTGAATATTATTGACTAGGTGTTCTGTCACGGAGCATGATCTCTTGTTTCTAGATATCGTATATTAACAATAGATTAGTTTGCCTTCTTTTTATCCTCTCCTCAGTTGTATGTTTGAGTACTACTAGTCTAGCACTTGTACAAGATGCAGCCATTTTTCTCTTTTTACAAGATGCAGTCTTGTTATATAAACCAACTTAACATTCTGAGTTTGTGAGCAGTGACCGTTTCCTTGGGCACCCCATGTCAGTTGATACTTTATTGAAGGTGAGGGGACCGCTCATTATTCATTTTCTTGTTTTGTTCTTGTTGTGATTTTCCAATTAATGCTTTCTAAAATCTACCTTTCTAGCTTGATGAAGATACTATTATATCTGGATCGGAAGATGGAGTCATCCGGTATGAATTAATTTCTTCTTGTAACTACAAATTTTCTTCAGTGTGAACGTTGAGAAATTTCACCGTCTTAAACAAGCATTTTCGGGCGTTCTACAGGTTAGTCGGTATTTTGCCAAATAGAATTATCCAACCTCTTGCCGAGCACTCGGAATACCCTATAGAACGGCTTGGTAAAATCTATAGTTCCTTTTATCCTTGATTAAGGTGCTTAGGTTTCTTGAAAGCTAACCTTAGGATACTGACAAACTAATTCTATTTATTTCTCTTGCAGCTTTCTCACATGATAGAAAATTTCTTGCTAGCATTTCACATGACCAAATGATGAAGGTAGCATCGAGATTTATTTTTGATTGTCACACATACTATTGCATCTTTATATTGTTTAAAGATTTTATTTTTCATTTTTTTTAACAATGTAACTCTTACCTGTTTGCTTCGCATAGCTTTGGGACTTGCAAGAGCTCTTGGATGGCAATCAAATGACCCAAGATTGTCTTCCGGATGAAGCCGATAGTGATGATGATGAGATGGATGTAGACTTTAAACTCGCCGAGTCATCAAAAAGTGAGTTTGTCTTCCATTTGTTCTGAAACCTGCTTTAAGTTAAATAAAAGTATACGCACGAATCTTCAGTTTTTTTTCTCGTTTGATATTAAAACTACTTTGTGCACTCCTGCTCTATTAGAACCATGTTGTTAGTGCTGAATTTTGTTTGATACTATGTTGAGTTGCTTTAATTTAAGTTGTTCTGCGAAATTTAATTTACAGAGTCAAAGAGAAAGAGGCGAGGCAAGAGTCATTCAAGTACTTCAGTGTCCGACTTCTTTGCAGACTTGTAGCAGAATGTGAATCCACGAGGGCGCTTCAACATCGTCTTCAAACTTTTTGCATGAAATGCTTGTCTACTGGGATGCTCGTTCTTGAAATCAAGAGAGCCCGTTTTTTGTCTTGTATTTATTATGATTTTTAAGCAAAATTTGTTAGAGAGCAAGTTTTCATAACTTAGATATTCGTATCCATATGGGGCTAAAATTTTATATTCCTTTTTTTTTCCACCCTTTTTTGTTCTGCTTTGAGAATATACTGTAAGAGTGCATCATAAATAGTGTTACAGCCATACATTGCCTCTCTCTCTCTCTCTCTCCATTTGCTTCTATTAGTTCGACCTGTGTGGGTCTATGTGTGTGCACCTGTGCACAAGAATTTTAGTTGTGTATCATCTTAAGTTTCATCATTCTTCGGGAAACTTGGGATATTTGGTTGCGCACAGGCCTGCATTTTACTCCGCGGATTTGGGGGTTATCTTTTGTTTACACCTTTTTCACTTCGTTCCTCAGGAAACTTGGAAATTAGTCGGGCGAGAAGCTTCAGTTAAAGCACATAAAGTGGTTACTACTGGTCCGGATCAAAGCTCGTTTCTGATAAAAGTTGTAGAAGAGAATTTTACTTATTATTTGTTGCCGTAAACTTTTTCAAACACCCATTAGGCGCAGAAACTGTAGTCTGAAACAGATTAAAGTCCATCCACCTTAATCAGGTACCAAGCAGAACAGAAATATGCACAAATGAAACGAGCATAACAAAATCTACTGTAGTATCACAAATTAACTATGCACAACCAGTAAACTAAACACAGACATTTAACACCAATCTCTTTAGCATTAAGATTTACATGACCGTCCCCTTACAACTAGTGAGTTACAACAAAGAAAAGCATAGAAAATCTTGCATTCAGACGACTTTTCCTCGGCTATTGCTGCAAACCGTCTCCAATGCAAAACTCATAAAAATTTTAAAAACAGGGATTTAGGAAACTACAGGATTTACATAAATATTTCAGATTAGTTTGACTAACTTCATATATTTATTTCTTCTCCAAACTTTCACTTTCCAGCCATCAATTGCGTCCCCTTCCAATTTGCCTCGAACCATAAACTCCGCGATGCTGCTGCGAGTTCTTCCAATCAAAATTTCCTGTACGGAGAAAATACCCACAAGTAGGTTCTAATCCTATCTATGTATTAAAAAAGAAAATAAAACACACGCATTTCATCATGCATAGATCTGGTTCTGACCGGTCTATCGACAGTGACATTAGTCATATATACAGTAATCTGTACAGTTGGGAGAGGACAGTTAAATTTCAAAACCACTGTTTAATTGAACCGAGAGTGATGGTCGACCAAGGTTGCTTAAAGGTGTTTCCACGCTGATAACAATTCCCGAGCTCCCCACATGCCCATTCCACTTAGACCTCCCCAGCTGTCGATTAAAATGGGATTGATTAATTTCTTCATATCGATTTGTATAATGCAGCAATGCCAGTTTGAGAAAGAACAACTTACAGAAAGCGAGGCAAAAGCAGAAGGACGGGTTGAGCAAGAGCAGCCGCAGATTATATTCACTTCATCCTTCACCGAATGGATGAGCTCAGCACGAAGCCCAGGATCACTTCCTCCAAACGTGGGGCATACACTGAACAAGTTTACAAGTTTAAACCAGTCAGGTTCAACTACTGGAGAAAGAGAGCAAATGTACAAATAACAACAGCAGCATAAAATGCCCTGACTTCGACGACGCAGGAGTCCCCATCAGAACTAGCTGCGCTTTTGAACTTTTTACAGAATATTCTGTAACATAACAAAATATTATGTTGCTTGATGGAACATTCTGAAAATTTTGACAGAAGTACAAGTTTTAACAGAACCTGATTTAAAGGTAATAAAATAAAAAATAATGAAAGGTCAGGTACTGAAATCAAACCTTTTGAAGTTCAGATAAACATTTCAAAATGCAATTTACTTCATTATATTTAGACCACGAATGAATAGTATGGAAACAATCTTAAAGAAGAAACCCAGAATTTTGAGGAAGAGGCAAATAATTGACCTGAGTTGGACACTGGGTCGAACCATAACACCAGATCTCTTCCAAGCTATGGCCCGTGTAATCCCAAGGGAAAAAGATTTGCCGGGCATCTGCAGCATTGGGGTTATTCGAGTACCTCGCTTACTCTGTGTAAAAAGAATAACAAACTTTTAGAGCCGTTAGTCTGATAAGCATTATTAAAGAAAGTAAAGAGGAAAATAAAGCTTAAAAGAATTAAACGAGACGTCATATTATATAATATACCAAAAATGAGAGATACACATAACCGCATATGATATTCCTACATTCGATTGGAAGATATTAGTCTGAATTAATGCTAACCTTGCAAGAAAAGCTAATTCTTGTTTCTCCCGGATATCGGCCTTGAGCTTGAAGCAACCCACCAAAAAGAGGAAGAAATGCACTACTTGTCAACCCCTCACCAGCCACATATGTGAGCTGCCCATTTGGAAACTGCAGATCCAGAAATGACTGGAACAAAGCACCAGCAACTTCAGTGTCAAATACAACCGATTTTTTTTTGTCAAGAAGACATCCTTTCACATGTTTTGAAGATCAAGCGTTAGACATTTTAGCTGAAATTGAAACTAGCAGGATTTCAGAGTAGACAATCCCTTTAGTATAGGTCATGATCTAACAACAAGAAGAGAAATTAGAAGATTCAGCTAATATATGTACTGCTTTAAAAATACAATGATACCAATACAGTTTAGTTTCATTTTCCTGTTTATTTTCATTAGATGCACTGGTAATTATATCCCTGGAATTTGATAAAATCTACTCTTTAGCTTGGGTACTGAGAAGACTAACTTGGAAAAAATAAAATCATAACAAAAAGCCTATAAACATAAACGCACAAATAGAAGACAAAGATGTATCAATTTGTTGAAAGTTGCCAATAAATAATCAATGGTATAAATGTTTTAGAAAAACTGGAAGGAGTAACATAATTGCAAGGAACATAAATAAAGCAATTAATGGAGGATAATTGAGATTCTTACACAAGCAAGGGGGTTGAGACAGATCATTGACATCAACAACCACCGTCTATGTTTCGACCATAACGCTGGACATAGCGAATGCATTCCGTTCTATAATGCGAAAAATCCATTCTGTCAGTATATGTAGACTGCATACGCAGACAAATATCTAACTCGATCAACAAAAGAGTAGATAGCAAGTGCAAGATTAGAAAAATTAACAACATGAGTTACGAAAAAGTTGCCTATAAAATTCAACAATTTCATTGCACATGCAAAGAAACTAAAACCAACAATTTGTCGTCGGTAGGCAAAATCAAGCATGTTTACGACAGAAAAGAAGAAGAGTTTACCTTCCTATCATAACCATACCAAAGCAAGTGTTGCTTTGATAGATGAACAGGTAATAGAAGCGTTGAATCTCGAACAAATAGTACAGGTCCTAGCTGAATAAGGAAAAGAGGTGAATTCTCATTTCCGGCAGTCGAACCCCCACGCGACGCCTCCACCCTCCATAAGTCTCCTCTTGCAACTAAAGAACTCTCAATTTCCTGGTTTCTACTATTATACGATGAAGTGACATTTATTGTGCCCTGTGTTTCACACTGAATGTCAGCATTCACCATAGATATAGATTTTATATTCAAAGTGTTGAACATATCAGCAGGTATTACATAAAGATTGAGCATTTAGGCAAAATACTGTTCACCGCATAGACAAGCTACAAACTGCAGTAATTCTTTTCCGATACTTCAGTCATAATTGGCGACATATACAAGCTGCCTCTAACCAGTTTGAGACATAATAAATCAAATTGGTGAATGATCTACTCCAAAGGATGAAACAAATTAAAATCAATATAATGCAGAAAACATAGCTTCGAGTTGTACAGACATGTTTAACGTAGCCGTTAAACAACAAGATGAACTTCTGCGTGCACTCAAATGCATCTAACACGGGCCAAATAAGACAAGTTTAAATGGGATGCATCAATAGATCTAGACGATGACGATGCTTAGCATCTAAAAGCAAGGAGTGCAAAAAAGGCATTTTTTTTCTAAGCCAATTTTGATGGAAATAAGAGATCAATTTTTGTTAAATATAACCCCTAACAAGTAATTCTAACCATTTCCAAGCTACTGATCTTTCGGCCATACGGTTTTTCACTAGAAAAAACATTAGAATCAAATTTGCTACACCAGATAATTCCTTAAATATCTCAGTTTAGAGAGCAGCGTCCTTATGCTACTGATTACAAATGTGCAAAAACTAGATGTAACACTACACCATCATCGTGCTTCAATGTAATGTAGTATTTTTGGGAAAGCTCTAAGAAGTGAATTTTCAAATTGCAATCCTAAACAGTAGTAGAGATAACATCAAGTGGCTTTCGAAGTTCAGATCCAGGAGTTCATCAATTGAGCTAATACAGTTATCACGAAAAGAAATTATGGAAGTAATTAAGCATAAATCTTACTCGTGGCCTCTTAAAACGCCCGAGGGCCCCGAGATCGAATCCGAACTCGTCCTCCTCCTCATCCAAGCTACTCCCCGCGGCCGTAGGAGCGGCCCCCACAAACCCTCGATCCCCGAGCCGCTCCGCCGCCAACCCGATCACCTTCGCCTCGCCTCCGCCGCGCCTCTCCGCGGCCTCGTCCCACCTCCTCCTCTCAGCCGCGGCGGCGGCGGAGCCCTCCTCCGGCCGGAACGGCGCAGGGAGTCGCCGGAAGAACTGCTGGACGACGGCGTTGATGCATGTGCCTAACTCGGCTCCGGCCTGGCCGATCCGGCCGCCGAGGTCGAAGATGGTGGCGGCGGAGGGGAAGAGCTCCTTGTGGTCGGCGGCGGCGTGGTGGAGGTCGAGATCGAAGGGGTTCTTCGGGGCCGAGGGGGGCCATGCGAAGTGGGGAGGGGCGATGTGGGATTGGATGAGGCCGGTGAAGCCCTGGGCGAGGCGATCCGCCAGATCCTGGCCATGGCGCTGCATCTCCTCCCATGGCTCGAAGGAGAGGGATCTCTCCGCGGACATGGACACCGAGCGGTAGAGGCCTGGTAGGGTTTGGAGCTGAAGAAGAGGGGGAGGAAGAAGACGAAGAAGAAGAAGAAGAAGAAGTTAGTGGATAATATGAGCGATAACGAGTTCTCGGACAAGGAAGGGGGAGCGATTGGTCGGAGAGGGTCCGCAAAACGAGCGGTTATCGGATGTGGATTTATATATGGATACGATCCGACCCTAAATTAGGGTGGTTTGAGGGGATTTTTTAAAACTAACCCTCTAAAACTTGGTATTTTGCAAAATAACCTCGGCAAAAAATTTTTTGTAAATCTAACCCTACTTTTGCCACCTCGGCGCCACGCAGGTTTGCCAGCGTGAAGGCGCTGACGCGGTCAGCGCCTTCACAATAACCCTATGAAGACGCTGAACCGCTCAGCGCCTTCATGCCATGTCTTGAAGGCGCTGAATGGTTCAGCGCCTTCATAGGATATATTGTGAAGGCGCTGATCCCGTCAGCGTTTTCATGATATATGCTGAAGGCGCTAGTTCATTCAGCGCCTTCAGCATATGCTATAACCGCGGCCAGGACTTAAGTCATTTGTGGTGGAAAAATGGCTAAGTCCTCAGTGTAAGCCAATTGTAAATAACTAATTGTAAATAACTAAAGGCGCTGATCCGCTCAGCGCCTTTAGTGTATATCACTAAAGGCGCTGATCCGATCAGCGCCTTTAGTGTATATCACTAAAGGCGCTGAGTAGATCAGCGCCTTTACAGAGAAGCCAATTTTGGCTCACACTGAGGACTTAGCCATTTTTCACGAAAATGACTAAGTCCTGGCCGCGGTTGTAGTGTATGCTGAAGGCGCTGAATGCAGTAGCGCCTTCAGCATAATATCATGAAGGCGCTGAAGGGGTCAGCGCCTTCACAATATTCCTATGAAGGCGCTGAACCATTCAGCGCCTTCAACACAAGGCATGAAGGCGCTGAGCGGTTCAGCGCCTTCATAGGAATATTGTGAAGGCGCTGACCGCTTCAGCGCCTTCACGCTGGCACTCCTGCGTGGCGCCGAGGTGGCAAAAAGAGGGTTAGATTTGCAAATATAATTTGGCCGAGGTTATTTTGCAAAAATCAATATTTCATAGGGTTATTTTTAAAAAATCCCCGTGGTTTGACGCACCGATATCAGAGTGCATTTTTTTTTTTTTTTACTAATCTTATTTGTAATACTATAATAAAAGTTTAAAAATTTTATCTAAATTATTAAATAAATAAAATATAAAATATAAAGATAGGTTTTTTTTTAAAAAAAAAATATATATATATATATATATATAGATGCAACAATTCTAGCCGCTTCTGGAATGAATAAAGCGTCTCCGTTAATAAAAATATATACATTTATTTTTTAAAAAAAAAGAAAAAAAAAAAAAAAGGCGCCACCTATCCTACATTCTACCCGCCACGTGCATACCGGACGGGCACGTGTATCCCTCCTCCAGTTCTCCTCCTCACTACAAAGTACAAAGTAGGAATTAAATAAGTATACCCTCGAGATCCCCACTGCGACCGGAAGAGAAACAGAAAGGAGAGAAGAAAATGGCGTCGAGCGACGAGAAACCGGGGCCCACGCCGGTGGCTGGGGGAGGCGACGGTGGGGCTTTGCCGGGGAAGGAGATGACGGTGGGGTCGCAGGTGCTGGACAAGGGAGCGGCGGCGCTGCAGGCGCTGAGGCCTGTGCGGCAGATGAAGCAGCTGCACGCCTGCACGTTCGCCCTCTACTCCCACGACCTCTCCCGACAGCTCGAGACCCACCACTACCCCGCCCGCCTCAACCAGGACTTCCTCCAGTGCCCCGTCTACGACTCCCCGGACTCCTCCGCCCGCCTCATCGGTATAAAATAAAATAAAATAAAATAAAATAAAATAAAAAGTTTAATTGTAAGAATTTAATTTAATTTAATTTTACATCGTCGCCCAATTAAGCAGGAGTGGAGTACATCGTGTCGGATCGCATCTTCGAGACGTTGCCGCCGGACGAGCAGAAGCTGTGGCACTCGCACGCATACGAGATCAAATCCGGGCTGTGGACGAGCCCGGGCGTGCCGGAGATGCTGCAGAAGCCGGAGCTCGCCAACCTGGCCAAGACCTACGGCAAATTCTGGTGCACGTGGCAGGTCGACCGCGGGGACCGGCTGCCGCTCGGCGCCCCCGCGCTGATGATGTCGCCGCAGGCGGTGAATCTGGGCAAGGTGCGGCCTGACCTGGTGCGGCGCCGCGACGACAGGCTCGGGATCTCCTCCGACGATCTGCGGGAGTCGCGGGTCGAGATGGAGGAGCCGGAGTGGATCAATCCCAACGCTGACTACTGGAAGCAGCACGGCAAGGGCTTCGCCGTCGACATCGTGCCGACGGAGATGAAGCGCACGGCGCCGTTTCCCTGATCACGGTTTTGATCAGTGGTTGCAGAGATCGAATTCGATGGAGAATTAATGCTCTCTGCTGGTTTTGTGAGAGATATGTTTTATTTATTATAAGGTGCTGCATGCTTGTTTGTTTTATTAATTACGATGTGTACCCGGGATTTTCGACTTGAATAAGAATAGGCCTAATTATGCATGCTCTGCGTGCTTTTATCAGTAATTACTAGTTACACTAATTCTGTTTTAGTAATTAGCACAATATAGAGCAGAAATTGTGTACTATATATATATATATTAAGAGTACGTAGAAGTTTAGACTTGATTTAGCGTATATAAATTATTTAAAAAATAATTTTTATAATTTTTTTTATTATTTATTTAGTAATTAAAAATTTAAAATTAATAATATTTAATAATTGATTTGTACCATAAAATTATTTTATATTATTTATAGCAAAATTAATATTTTTGATAAAAATATTTAATATTATATTATAAATTATTTTATAAAATTTTTATTTATTTTTTATTATTAAATAAATAATAATAATAATAATATAAAATTTATATTTTATATATTTTAAATATGGTATATTAAATTTAACTAAATCTTCAATTTAAAAATTTTACTATTAAAAACAGTTTAGAAGCACCAAGTCCTCCTACTACTTTTAATGCATGATCACAATATTTCTCCTAATCACTCCATCATAAATTTTTTTTAAAAAGCGGGCTCGGCTGATTCTTTTTGTATTTTAATAAGAGGAGAGAGAAAATTATCATTAAAAATATAAATTTATTTAGTAATTTAAATTTGTAGAGACAAATAGTTATTGTTTTATATATTTGATTGATATTTGTAAATAGGATTTATTAATATATCAGATTATAAGACAAACTATTTTTAAAAATATATAAATATTTTTAAATATAAATATTTAAAATATTATTTTTTATTAGTTACATAATAAAAACTTAATAATTATTTTATATCTTTCAATATATTTTGAAAATTAATATTAATATTAATGCAGAAGATTTTAAGTTTGAATTTTACTGTATTAATACTTGTATTATATTTTTAAATAAAAAATAAATATATTAAAATTTTAATTTTTTTAATATACCCTTTTGTAAAAAAAAAAAAAAATTAAGAACTACAAATAATAATAATAATAATAATAAAGAAAATAATAATAAAAAAAATGTTAGTACGCGAGCTCGTTCCCACTCAGTCCCGCAGCTTTTCCTCCTCTTCCCCTCTCGCTCTTCTTCTTCGTCCCCACCGAGCCCATCATCTCCCCTCCTCATCTCTCCATCTCCCTCCACCTCGCGCCTCTCCCTCTCCATTAATGGCGACGCAGCCCACGGCGGCGGCGGAGGAGGTGTACTCAGTGTGGGCGCTCCCCCCCGAGGACGTGCGCGGGCGCTTGAAGCGGCTCATGGCGACGCTCCGCTCCGAGTTCGGAGGCCCCGCCTTCGACCCCCACATCACCGTCGTCGGCGCCACCCGCCTCCCCCCGTCGCAGCCGCCGAGATGCTCCGCTCCGCCGCCGCCGACGCGCTCTCCCCGTACCCAGCCCGCGTCGCCTCCGTCGCCCGCGGTGGCTTTTTCTACCAGTGCGTCTATCTCCTTATCGATCCCTCTCCCGAGGTTTCCGTGCCCTAACCTTACTCCCCCCTCGTTCGATCTAGGGCATCGATCGATCCCTAAATATCCACTTCGATTCCCTTATGCAGGTGGTGGAAGCGAGCGCGCACTGCTGTCGCCACTTCGGATGCCAGAGCTCGACTCGTGAGTATATCTCTATTCCAGATCTAATTTTGTGAGATTTTATTTGGATTTATGCTAACTGGGGGTTGATTTGGGTGGGAATTGCAGCGTATATGCCTCATCTGAGCCTTTTATATGGCGATCTAACAGATGAGGAGAAGGAGAGGGTGCGGCGGAGGGTCGAGGAGTTGGACAAGGAGATTTGTGGGCTCAGCTTTCAAATCTCTGAGCTTGCGCTGTATAAGACGGATACCGAAGATAAGAGCTTGGAGTCATGGGAGAAAGTGGAGGTTTGCCACCTTGAGAATAAATAAGCACTTTGATTCTATCTCCTTTAAAGCTTTTATGGTTCTTTTTTGTTGATCAATGTGGAATTGATCTTTGTGGTGTTACTTGTTTTGAGCTTTGCTATGTATCTATCAGTAGGCTTGGCAATAAGAAGTTACCTGAAACTATTATCTTGCATTGGATGTGAAGCAGGTTAGAATCTTAGTTTTCATTCTGAACACTATCCTACTGGAAGTTCTAAATCTGTAGTTGCATTACACTAGAGGAAGGCCTGGTCAAAATCTAGTTTTTGAGGTGCTATTGTAGGACCTCGTTGGATTAATCATTTATGGTCCCGTCTAACTCGATCTTGGGAAGAACTATGTTGATCTCGATCTTCTTTGTACTGAAAAGAAGGAAGAGAATCGATTAAGTGAAGAACTTAAGTTTGTAGATTTAGAGAGCATTTAACATCAATAAATGTAATATTTGACTTGTAGTTGTCGAAAATCAACATCTTGGGTAAGTAGTTCTTGGCGGAGCACTGGAGCCTCAAAGCTCGATTGGATCAATATGCATTGAAAATAATCGTCTTCATAGAGGTCCATGTTTAAGACTGTAGAAGCTAGGAAAAGCTAGAGCAATAGAATGTGAATAAGATGATATCTTATATAAAAGCATGCAATGAAGGATTGTTGGATGAATCATCCCCTTAGCAAGGATACCTCCCTGGAACATACTTTATGTACTAGATTTTGATTGTGGGAGAATCATGGAAGGTGTTTTATGTCACCAGTCACCACTGAGGGAAGAAAATAAATTCTTGTTTTCATTTTAACTATTCAGTCCCTCCTTTTATGTTAAAGGCCACAGCGCATGGGTATATGTCTTGGTTCATCTATCTGTTCTCTGTTCCTCTGTTTCTTTCCTGTTGCGGGTAGCAAATGAAACTTGTAGTTTAATTCTGCAGCTTCTCCTCTTGTTTGAGATATCACGGTTCTAAGAGTAATGAACTGTACGGAAACCCTAAAGGTTGAATCGATTCCAACATCTGAAATTGATATCAACCATTATGTCAGATCAATGTCGTATTAGCTACTCGTCCGGAATGTTGTCTCATTTCATTTTTGCATATGTGCTCGGGTAAACTCTTCCGACGGCAAGAATCTCTTCCGCCCTGTTAATCCCGAGGGGAACCCAGAAGGAACGAACATTACCGTAAAGTGCTTGTCACAGTTGAGGGCTCATTTGGGAAGATTCTTTGGCCCCCACCCCCTAAAAACTTTGCTCATCTTACACATGATTTTGACTGAAATTAATTTCTATGTAGTTGACCTAGGTGCTTGGCGGTTGCGCTTCATGTTCGTCGTTTCATATAATATCTTTAAGTGAATATCTGTTGTTGATCTTTTGTTATGTTTGCTTGAGATGTGGCATCAAAGGTGGTCCCTTATGTGTGTTGGGTGAAGTACCAATATAGTGTACTTATATAGTGAGATTCTACACCTGACATAATAATGTCTATTATGATGAACTTCCAAATTGTAGTTTAACTTGTGTACATGAAAGGATTATGTTAGATATATGCTCCATTTTTGCGCTATTTTAAGGTTAGGGGAGTATATTATGTTTAAGGACCAGTAAGTGGAAGTATTAATTTGCTTATGGGCAAAACTCAGATGCAGATGCCTTTTCTCGCCATTGAAGGGGCAAGTTTTGTTTATTCGACTACATTGCATGGGAATTGCGATACACTTTATAATTGTTGTCTCACGAGGTGTCATATATAATCAGCAGGAGTTATTATAGAAATTATTTCTACTAGAAATACCTAATAAGTACATATTCCCACTGCAATTAGAACCAGTTCTTTGTTGCTCTTATTTCTAGTTCTTGCTCTTTCTTCTCTGTTCTCCCCCTCTCTCTCTCTCTCTCTCTCTCTTTAGAAATCTCAGTTCCTGAACCTTCTCCCGCCGGAGCCGGACTCGCGCTGGCAGTTGAAGTAGGCGGCGGCGACGGGGTCGAGGTAGTACTGGCATGCGAAGCTCCGGCAGTTGAAGTTGTGGCGCATCTCCGGAGCGAACACCGTGCCTCGGCCGAGCTGGCGGAACAGCACGAACACCATCCGGTGAATGCCAGATCGAGGCTCCGGCCCCTCGTAGAATACCTGCTCCTGACCTGTCATAGTAGTCGACAGTTTAGTTTGAATCTGACCGAGTATTTTCATTTCTTATGTTACATTATAGTTTCCATAAGATCAAGTGCTAAAACTTACAAAAGGTAAATAATAATAATAATAATAATAATAAGTTACCAAAAAAAAAACAAACAAACACAGGCGAACAACATCCCAATCCTAAGAATGGATAAAACTTAAAAGTATTTTTTAATATTAAATTTTATTAAAAAAAAAAAATAAATTCTAAAGGAATGAAGATTCTAATTTTAGCTTAACATATAACAGTAAATCAGACGCCCAATCCTTGCATGCATGCATGCATGCATAAATGTCCAGTCCTACAACATAATTCCTTTGAATATTTCATAATTTTTTTACATATCTTTATAATCAAAGTTTCAACCTGCAGGAAGCTTAAATACGAAAGGAAACAAGTGGGGGTACCATTCTACCTTTCTCTAGAATAAATGATTTTATGAAACCTGGTACTGGTGCAACTTTTATTTTTTAGAAAGATGTACTTTAATTAGTAGCTCGAAAAGGTTAATTTGGATTTAAAATCTCGTTTATATTCTTTTGTCTGAGAAGATTTATTTCATCTTAATTATATGTTCCTGAAAAAAAAAAAAAAAAATCAAAATTAGTCAGTGAATTTTGATTAGCTGAAACTCACCAAAGCCTACTCCTGTTGTTGCAGGTATGTCTGTGACCATCCTGCAAGAAATCACCCAAACTTTAGAACTCGGGAAAAAAAATAAAGAAAAAAAAAGAAAAAAAGAAGAGTATCTTTCACTTTCTCTCTCTCACACACATTCACACACACACATCACCCCAAATCAAAACAAAGTTAGAATATACAGAACAATTAATAATACTTACCAGTGCAAGTACTCCCTTAGAGATGGGTTACTTGGGTTAGGAGCATCTGGGTCCACCAGCACCTTTCATTGTGCACCAAAAACAATTAGTAAGTAATAGACCAACTCAAATTGTACCTGTGCTAAGCAAACTAATTGTTTAAATTCATTAATTTCTAGCTATTATAATGTGGACATTATTTTGTTACTTAATGATCAGCTTACGAGCGTGAATAAATTGCGAAGATCATCTCCGCCAATCTCAACCCTAGGCCTGTTTACGACCGCAGACGGTCGCAACTCCGACCCATTCAGCATTAGCCTGCTGCTGTACATAATCCTGAGGGATACAGATTGCGCAAACTGGTCAAGCACGTCGGGTATCACGCGAGACAGAACCAACGAGTCCGATGACATTTTGCTCTTGTAAATCTATTATTCTAGGCTAAGCTAGTCACACACTGCAGGAGCAAGGCTAGCTAGCTAGCTACTATAAGTTAGTTCTAATGCATGGGGATGCTTTGAGAAGATATGCACGAAGGATGTGAGCTATTTATATGTGGAGGCGGATCCGAGCGAAAGCAGAATAATCCCCTTTTCTCGTAAAGTTGTGATCCTGCCTCTCATTCACACCCTCAGAATTAATGAACAGGCTCTCTCTTTTGCTGCGATTGAAAAGGGGCTTTGTTGAGATGCGCGCTCGTCGCAAACGAAAAACAAATCTACCTCTCAAGCTCCAGCTTAACACACAAATGATTTACTTACTTACGTATAGAAATTATTGTACGTAGATAACATACATATTTTTTATACGTCTCTCGATCATGCACTGAAATTAATTCGGCAGATGTATATATGATGGTAGCTTCTTTTTATGATCAATTCAAAGCAAACAACAAAATGTTACTTGAGATGCAAATTAATCCTGTCGTTTGCAATGTTGTTGTTTGGTACAACTCTGCTATATATATATATATTTTTTTGACAATATTATTCTGCATGGGTATCCTATTTCTTAATTAGTCATGCATCCAATATTACTACAATGCATCATCAAGCATATCTCCTGATAATCGGAGCACTGTAATTAGTAATTTTTTTTATTTTTTTTTTGACAGAAATTAAGGGTACATGAAACATGTAGTTAGAAGCATTTCTTGCTTACTCATTCTTCTATAATTATGTTTGTAATCTATAATTATAGATGAGGCGTTCACCGTGAACTTTTAGTTTTAAAATTGTATTTACTTAAGTTTTTAATATTATTTACCTACACTTCAAGTGGTTAGAGAGTTTTTTAATGACAAACATAAGATGAATTTGATACCATTTGATCGCTAGGTAAATATTATTATAAAATTATAAAATTTGGTACGTAGAAAGTTTTAATAGTCTATATCATATTTAATACAGCCGATTGTTGATTCAGATATTCTATCGTGAAAAATAAAGTAAAATTAAATTAAACAGCTCCATTTATTTCGAAGAGTCAATTTAGCTCAGGATTTTTGTAGTATTCCAGTACAATCTGTAGAAAAAAACAACAGGATGCCAGAATGGTTGAATAACCTCTAAAGAGAGTAAACAATAGAAGAGAAAAAGCTACGCTCACTTAAATTTATTCAATGCATATCAATACCTTTATATAGGCTGATAGCTTTAACAAACTTCCTAATGACTAGGATCAGTGTAACAACTCCTAAGGACTCGATAACAGAATAACAACCAGTGTAACAGACCCTAAGGACTCGGTAACCGATTAACAATAATTTGTTACTCCTAAGGACTCGATAACAGAATAACAACCAGTGTAACAGACCCTAAGGACTCGGTAACCGATTAACAATAAAACAATAATTTGTTAACACTACACAATAATTGGTTACAAGGCAACCAATATGCTGGTGTTGTTTGTTCAATACTCCCCATCAACACCAGCTTCTACTCTTTTCACCAATCCGAGCTGATGACATAAATTTTCGAACTTGCTGCCACTCAAGCCTTTTGTAAACAAATCTGCAGCTTGGTTTTCTGTTCTGATATGTTCCAACTTAATTTCTTCTTGCAAGACTTTCTCTCTGATAAAATGATAATGCACCTCCACATGCTTAGTTCTTGCATGAAAAGCTGGATTTTCCGCCAAACGTATTGCTGACAAGTTGTCGCAATACAAAGAGATACGATACTCGGTTGACTGATGCAAGTCTTTCAATAATTGCATAAGCCAAGTGCTTTCTTGAGCTGCCATTGCTGCCGCTCGGTACTCTGCTTCCGTGGTTGACAAAGACACTGTTGGTTGTCTTTTGCTACACCAAGAAATTGCTCCGGACCCAAACATGAAAACATACCCGGTAGTTGAACGTCGGGTATCATGGTCACCTGCATAGTCAGCATCACAATAGCCAACTAGTCTGCAATCCCCACCTTTCTTGTACATAATGCCATAGCCAAGCGTACTCTTCACATACCTCAGGATTCGACGAACTGATTCCAAATGAGTCTTCTTTGGACTTTGCATGTAGCGACTCATCACACCAACTGCAAAAGAGATATCAGGTCTTGTTAAAGTTAAGTAGATAAGGCTACCCACCAACTGCCGGTACATGGTAGCATTTTCTAAGTCTTTTCCTTCATGAGCACATATTTTTGCATTTTGCTCCATCGGTGTCGAGATTGGTTTGCATTTAAGCATCACAAACTTCTTTAACAGATCTTTGGAATACTTTTGTTGATGGAGAAATATTCCTTCCTGAGTGAAGTCGACCTCTAAACCAAGAAAATGCTTGAGCTGTCCAAGTTCTTTCATTTGAAAGCGAACTGACAAATTTTCCTTAGTCTGACGAATTTCTTCTTCACAATCTCCCGTGATGATTAAATCATCCACATACACCAATAAAATGGCTAGCTTCCCTCCTTTAGCTTTGACAAACAAGCTAGAATCCGCAGATGTCACCGAATAACCACTATGAGTAAGAAACTCGGCAATCTTACCATACCAAGCCCTCGGTGCTTGCTTTAATCCATAGAGAGCCTTCCGGAGTTTACACACATACTCAGGATGATCTTGACTCTGAAAACCCATCGGTTGACTCATGTAGATCTCCCGATCTAGCTCCCCATGCAGAAAAGCATTCTTCACGTCCATTTGCCATAGGTTCCAACTTTTGCTAGCTGCAAGTGCTAGTAAAACTCGTACAGTTGTAAATTTTGCAACTGGACTGAACGTTTCATCATAGTCTAGTCCATATTGTTGAGAAAATCCTCGGGCTACCAGACGAGCCTTATGCCTCTCTATGGATCCATCTGTGCGACGCTTTATTTTGTACACCCATTTACAAGAAATAGGCTTCACATCTCTTGGCTTTGATGCGAGTTCCCAAGTCTGATTTTGTTCTAATGCATCAATTTCTTCTTCCATAGATTTAATCCATTCCGGACTCTGGGATGCTTCTTCAAATGTCTCTGGTTCTTTTGCATCTGATTCTTCTACTATGGCTGCATTGGCATACTTGGGATTTGACTTTCTAACTCTTGTTGATCTTCCAAGTTCGGTTGGTGTTCTTGACTCATCTTCTTCGCTTGGCCTTTGGTATACACCTGTTTGCCAAGGATTTTGAGCTATGCTTTCTTCAACAATTTCATCATTGTCTGTAACTTCTGTTTCACCTGAACCCAACTGGAATTGAGAAGTTTCTAACACTTCCTTAAAAGAATCTGAGTTTGGTAGTACTTCCTTGTTTGATGACCACCATGAGGAAGCTTCATCAAACACCACATTTCGAGATGTGTAGCACTTCCCGGTTGTTGGATCGCAACATCGCCACCCTTTCCTTTGACTGTCGTATCCTACAAAGATACACCTAACAGCCTTTTTCTCCATTTTGCTACGTAAGTGGTCAGGTACAAATACATAGCATACACATCCAAAAACTCGAAAGTGACCAACAGCAGGTTTCATGTTCCATATTTTTTCAAAAGGTGAGAGAAAGCATAACCTTTGTTGAGGAAGTTTGTTGATAACGAAGGCTGCAGTCTTCATCGCTTCCGCCCAAAACCGTCCCGGAACATTTTTTGCATGAAGCATACTTCGACATACTTCTGCTAGATGCCTGTTCTTCCTTTCTGCTACTCCATTTTGCTGTGGAGTGTTGGCACACGTGAATTGATGGCGTATTCTGCACTCCCGAAGGAGATTTGAAAACTCATCTGAGGTGTATTCTCCTCCGTTGTCGGTGCGTAAGCAGCGGACTCTTTTACCAACCTCCACTTCCGCTACCTGCTTGAATTCTTTGAACTTTGAAAGAGTTTCAGATTTTTCCTTCATAAAGAAAACCCATATGTACCTCGAGAAGTCGTCAATGAAGGTCACCATGTACTTCATCCCACCAATGGAGGCTTGCTTAATTGGTCCAAACACATCAGAGTGAATCAACTCTAATGGTTCCTTTGCTTTAAATTTGGACTCTTCATACGGCAGCTGGTGCGCTTTCCCATATTGACAGCTTGCACATACACTGTCTGTTCTCACTACAAGTTGTGGAAGTCCCTTCAACGTCGACTTCTTCATCATCACATCTAGCTTGGAATAGCTAACATGACTTAGCCGCATGTGCCATAAGTCTGCCGTCTCGTTCCTTCTCGTCTTGTCTACATATGCTGTTTCTGCAGACATCACATAGACTGACTCCAATCTTCGTCCTTTCATTGCCGGTTCTTCTGTAATCTCAAGATCCCGATATATCTTCACATCTTGTGGACCAAACAGGACAAAATGGCCAGAAGATGTTAATTGTGCTACCGAGAGAAGATTTTTCTTCATACCTGGAACATGATAGACATCTTGGAGTGGTACCTTGGTATCACTACACTGGGGAGAGACTACCGTATTGCCGATGTGGGCTATCGGTAACTTTGAGTTATTTGCTGTCACCACCACTCGACTTCCCTTGTACTCTGACAAGTTCTGCAACTTTTCTTTATCACCTGTCATATGGTTTGAGCAGCCTGAGTCGACAATCCAATCATTCTCATAATTGATCTGATTGAGGGTTGTTGCAGCAAGAGCTAGCTCCTCTTTTTCTATAGCAAAGAGAGCCTCAACATCCCATTCTTCTTCACTTTTGGAGGTGGCAGCGTTACTCTCGACGACCTTCTTCTTTGACCAGCAATCTTTTGCCATATGACCCTTCTTCTTGCAGTTGTAGCACTTTCCTTCAAACTTTTGGCCATTGCCATAGTTCTTAGAACCTCTCCCTGCACGAATGCTCCCTTCACCTTGATGACTTCTCGCCTTGTCGTCGCTCTTTTTGGATCCACTGTCAACATGCTGCTTGGAATTCCACCTGCCTTTATTGGCATAGAGGGCCTCTTCTTCATTCTTCAACGAGACTCCTCCCATTTGCTTAGCTAAGGCTTCTTGACCCGCTAACAAATTTTCGAATTCTACAAGCGATGGCTGGGTTTGCCATCCTTGTATGGCAGCAACAAAGCTCCTGAATTCTGGCTTCAAACCATGGATGATGATGCGCTTCATCCTGGTATCGCCAATAGGAGCCTCTGGATCCAACTCAGAAATCTCTCGGCATAGCGTCTTCACTTTGTGAAAATACTGAGCGACAGTCATGTTGCATTGTGCCACTGACAGCAACTCACTCTCTAAGAGTTGGAGCTTCGTATCGTTCTTCTTAGAGAACAGTTTGGTGAACGTATCCCAGGCTTCTTTGGGAGTTTCCGCATCCCGGATATGCTCCAGCACCTCCTCTTCAATCGTCGTCTTCAAAACGAACATGGCTTTGCCCGCTTTAATCTTCCATTTCCGCAATGTCCCATTCGCATCTTCAACCTCCGGTTGTCTCACATCATTTCCATTCACAACCTCCCACAAATCCTGGCCTTGCATATAAGACATCATGCAGGTAGACCAAGAATTGTAGTTTTGGTTGTTGAGCTTCTTGATTCCGCCAACGACTTGGAAGTCACCCATTTTGGTAATAAGGATTCTCACAAAAAAATACCCAGAACCTTGCTCCGATACCAAATGTAGAAAAAACAACAGGATGCCAGAATGGTTGAATAACCTCTAAAGAGAGTAAACAATAGAAGAGAAAAAGCTACGCTCACTTAAATTTATTCAATGCATATCAATACCTTTATATAGGCTGATAGCTTTAACAAACTTCCTAATGACTAGGATCAGTGTAACAACTCCTAAGGACTCGATAACAGAATAACAACCAGTGTAACAGACCCTAAGGACTCGGTAACCGATTAACAATAATTTGTTACTCCTAAGGACTCGATAACAGAATAACAACCAGTGTAACAGACCCTAAGGACTCGGTAACCGATTAACAATAAAACAATAATTTGTTAACACTACACAATAATTGGTTACAAGGCAACCAATATGCTGGTGTTGTTTGTTCAATACAATCATCATATCATTATCATTCATCTTAAGTTTAGTAGTTGTAGAAGACGTTAGCGGAGTAATATTAAATTATATATATATCATGGGTTTAAAAGTATTCTTATTTTCCGATTTGATGAGAATTATTAGTAATTTATTAATTAATAAGAATAAATCCAGACTTAATAAGTTATTAATAAACTTATCATTTTAGATATAAGTTAAATACTTAATATTTTGAAAATATATTACAAACTTTGAACCAAAATACTGCTAAATGTATTCCAACTTTGCTCCCTAACTATACATAAAGTGCCTACAATAGTGCCCCTTTCTGTAAAGATGAAATGTCAACCAGTAAAAGAGTAAAGTATAGGAAAAAAAAAAAAAAAAAAGAAAAAAAAAGAAAGGAAGAAGAAGAAGAAGAAGAAGAAGAAGAAGAAGAAGAAGATAAAAAGCGCCCTGCCTGCTTATTGGATGAAGCAAAGGCCTAAAGATTAGTAGTATACATTGCACTAATTAAATACTAATGATTAGTATCTTTAAATTACAATGTAATTTCATATGTATTATGAATTGAGCTTATGTAGTTTTAAAAGTAAAATTATTAATGCTGATAGATTTTCAATTCTGAATAAAAATATGTGCGGTTAGATTAATAAGCGGGCCTCTTTAATTTAATAGATGGTTAGTGAAATAATATGATCTAATTAGAAGATAAAATTAATTAAAAAATTAAATTTAACGGTTAAAAATTTATAAATTTTAATTACTTAATACTTTTAAAAATATAATAGTGAGACACATGCATTATTATCTATATTATTTAAATAGCCGGTGAATAAAAAATAGTAAACTTTCAATTACATATTTCTAAGACATTAATCAATAGATCTACAACAACATACTAAATAGACACTTCTCCGCTCTAAAGTAATATTATAATAAAATTAGTTATAAAAATATATTTTTATAATATTTTTGTATAAATGTCCTATCTATATTTCATCTATATCCAAAATTAAATTATAGGGACACATTTTTGAAACACATTACAATAATATGTTGCTATACACCCTAACAATGACAAATATAGCGACACTAATAATAAGTGTCGGTATTTTTACCCGCAATAATTTTTTTTGTTTTTAGAAATACTTAAAAGTATTATTATAATATAATTTGGTTGTAGTATATATAATTATTGTCTAAATTTTATTTTTTGATATATAAAATATATATAATAAATTATATATATTCCAATTTTGATACCTCAACAATAGGGCTTAAGGATCCATAGTATGACTTTCACTTAATATTTATGTAAAATATACATTCCAAATATGGTGTACATCTTACACCCACCCCATTCTATGATGGGGTGAATTTTACTCGTCACATCGATATAACGAGTGGATGAATATCCATACCAAGATGGGATGGGTGTAGAATGTACATCACATTTGGAGTGTACACCTAGTATTGCTCTTTATGTAAACTTTTCACATGCACCCACTGCATCACTAAAATCAACTATAGAGGCCTCAAATCCATAATTTAATTGACTAAGTATATTTTAGAACATTCAAAATGTTTGTAGAAAAAAGTATATATAAATTTCTTATACTTATTCTTATAAATAATATAAAATCTCTAGAATTCTGATATTTAATATCAATAATTGCCCTTTAAATGTTAGACTACATTTATGGGATAATGTTTTGTTAGATATTAATCAGTAGGTATTGTTGAATCGTTGGTACTCATCATTAATCCCAAAAGTTCGCTAGAAATATATAACTAATTCATTTAAATGTACAAACACATTATCTGCTGGTATCAATTGTAATTTGGTCTAATCAATCTTACGCCACTTTGAATATAACTTGATCTAAATCGGTCTTCCAATCTGACCTTTCGTTAGAGGGTCCATTTAAGTCAACAAGGATTGAATTTGATGCATAAAATTTATGGCTACACTCAATTTTGTAGGCAAAAGTATTTTCTTTTTTTTTTTTTCGCCACCTAACTTTTTAATTTTAATTATTGTAAAATGAGTAAATTGGGGTTTTTTTCTTAATTATATTTATTATAAGTAATGCCACAGTTGCTCCAAAAGACCCCTCGAATATATATAGTACATACCATTATTTTATATTAACAATTATACTACAAAAGATTAAATGTAGATCTCTCGAAAACTTTAATGTAATATATTAATTTTATAATAATTCTCTTTTTGGATACTTAAAGTGTGATAATATATATTTCTTACTTTTTTTTTTTTTTTTTTGGTTAAAAAATAAAGCTGTGAATGTAATGAGCCTTTTATTATCCGCTAAATAGAGAGAAAGGGAAAGTCCCTTAATTATTTGCTTTATATTTTCTTCTTATCTCAACTATTCAATTTCATGATTTGGTTTTAAATATACTTATTTTGAACTAATAGGTTGTAATTTTTATCTATATTTTATTATGTCCAGGTGAACAAATTATATTTTATTATTTTTAATGTACATGTAGCATTTCTATTCAGAATAATTATGATTCAATTAATCATTATATTTTGTACTCCATGTCTCAGAGTACAATTTCTCCATCTCCCACATAGGATGCACATTTCCCTATCATTTGATTCTTCTCATGTGAGAGAGAAATTCTTTGTGTCCTCCAAAGTTCACAAAGCATTGTAAAGGACTGATGCATATTAAATTAGAAAGTTTGATGGTTTTGCCGAGACAAAATACTCTACGGGAGTTGATTTTAAATTTTATAAAAAATATTTTACAGAAGTTTTTAAATAATCAATTGTTCCTAGCGCAAATGGCAAAGAACTTGATAATTGATATCTGAAGTTGTGAATTTCAAGTCTAGTTGTTTATATTTTCAGCTAAGCTTATTTTAAAATAAACGAAACGGATAATGTAATACCGTTCTCTCTCAAAAAAAATTATTTTAAAATAAACGAAGCAGGTAATATGCTACCGTTGTTTCAAAAAAAAAAAAAAACTTTTAAGCATTTACCTGAGTTGCCGCAGATTCAAAGAACATGATTTTGAGATTGAAAAGTGCAAGATGCCTACTTTGTATATTATATATTCTCATATTCTCTTTTCTTTAGGATATATTTCATTCCTTGGTACACATGGATCAAAGTCCACCATTTCCTTCTTGCGTTTGTATACAACCAATCACACAAAGGAGAAACAACCATACTCGGACACCATAAATAAAAAGAATATATAGTAAATTTTAAACCCATAATTGTTATCGTGAACATACACATACGCTTAATTATGTGCATGATGAAATAGAAAACACGTAGAATGGTCGAGTGAGATAAGAGATAAGAATTTAACATCGCGAGAAGTTGCTGAAGGTGGATGTTCGATCTCACGAAATGATGAGCGCTTAGAATTGGTTCTAATCTCGTGTTGCTCGGAAGATCAATCTGATAGAAAATAATATAAAATATAATTTAAAATATATAAACAATATGTTGTAAGCACAATTTTGCTGTGATTTGTGCTTGTTTACTCTATCGAATTAGAATTTAAAAGAAAAAAAATAAAATTTTAATAAAAAGCAAATCGCACCACCATTAATCACCTTAATTTTGCAAATCTAGCTAACTATATATATATATATATATATATATATATATATATATATATATATATATATATATATATGAAAGTTCATTAAGACATGAAAATGGCTACCTTAATTTTGAAAATCGTACAATTCTTTAGATAACAACATGTTTAGTGATAAACCATAGTTGTAATCCAATCCAAATAGAATTCTCAACAGTAAGGCATTGGGTGTGAATGAGTGAATTGTAGAAATCTTTAGTGTGAAATAAATATGAAACAACACTCCAAAAACTTAAACTTTTAGAGAATGGTGTTTTTAATATTTCAATACTTTACTTTTTTTATAGGAACAAGATGCGAACTTGAATTAAATAGGAAGAAATTAGTTATGCTAGGAGTCGGGCGGAATTCGAACTCAGAATCTTCTACTGTGATACCATGTAAAAAAATATGAAACAACCGTTGTACTTCAAAAACTTAAATTTTTAAATAATAGTGTTTTTAATATTTCAATGCCTACT
Organism: Tillandsia fasciculata; assembly: GCA_029168755.2. NCBI lineage: Eukaryota > Viridiplantae > Streptophyta > Magnoliopsida > Poales > Bromeliaceae > Tillandsia > Tillandsia fasciculata. The sequence goes on along the minus strand of CM054948.1, from coordinate 1,788,272 downwards.
AGTTGGGGTGTGGGGGGACTTTTAGGGCATGGGTGTAGAAGACAAAAGATCCTAACTCTTTGTTGCTCGGTGGAAAAACTGAGATCTCACGCATAGCGCAATTTGGCCCATCCACTGAGTGATGTTCTTCTATCTATCGAAGGCTGAATCTGACTTCGTCACAGACGCAGACTAAAGTAAAAACAATGTAGTTGGGTTTAAGTTAGCTAGAGGTTGTCCCGCTCGATCTCACCAAAAGGCCTGTTGCTTCGCCTTCGAGCTTTGACCACTGTGCAGGCCAAAGTGTCGATACTGAACCACTGTACAGTAGTGGTGCTCGAAGCCATGAGACTGCGTGGATGGAGGCGTGCGTCGTGGAGGTGCATTCACCGGCGAAGAGAGGGTGGTTTACGGATGGCTACTTATACGATAAGAGAGACCGGTGTGTTGGTTGATTTTCAGGCCCTCTTTTCTTTTTTTTTTTTTTTTTTTTTTTTTTTGAGAAAAATGTAGCACGCTATCCGTTTCATTCAACTAGAAACTGAATTTAGCATCAAGTGCAAGACAGCTAGGCCTCAAAAGGGACGGAAAAAAAAAAAAAAAAAAAAATCAGTAACACAATTCTCCGCTCTCTCCTATCCACAATCCTTCCATTGAGCCAACTCTCTCCTAACCGAACAGACTGTAACTAGGGGGTCGGTATTATATTACTGGAATATGATTCGGTTTCTGATTTTTCAAATCACCAACCAGTTCGCGGCCAAGGCCTTTAGGCATCTGCTCTTCTCCCACACCTCGCGAACATTTATCCCTAAATGACCCTCTTTTCTGTAGCTGATCTTTCTATCTTATAACTATTTCTTTTCTTAACACAAGTCCAATTATGCTTGTAAATTTTTTACTATTAGATTTGTATTGAGATATATATTTTTACACTTTCTTATTCTCTCTCTTAAGTTGATTTTACAATAGTACAAATTTCAATATAAATTCAATGATAAAAAATTTACAAGTATAATTAGACTTATACTTTTAAAATTATATAAGCTCTACTATAATTAGGCTTGTGTACTCTTTCTTATCTTATATAGCACAATAAAATTAATTTAAGATCGGTACAATTACAAATATTACAGTAATTAAAGATGGTTTTTTTCTCTGTCACAGTGGCTTCATCTTTCACGGGCAATGTCACATTCACAAACTTTCTTAAAAGCCATGCTGCATGTAGCACACAACTGTCTTTTCGGAAATTATGGTATGCACCCAGTGCACCGTAAATTTCACAATCACCACCTTTTAGTATTATAGCTTTCCATTTCACCGTACACTTTAACCCAAATCAATTATTTAATTTTTAAAAAAATTACAGTGCAGTATACGGAGGATGTATCTGGTGGTGCAGATAAAAGTTTCTCCTCTCCTCTTCCGTATATTACGGAATCATTGAACTTACCATGATTCCAACGAGAAAGTATACAAACCAAACATACATGCCACCCTGGATGGGAACCAATTACGTACGTTGGGTTGTCCATCCCGGTTTCGACACGACATCCCTTTAATTATTTACCCGATTCGCAACCCACACGATCCGAACCCAAGTTGGCCCATTTTACATCTTCATCATTCAATGATTCGAATCTTTCGTCCATGTACTAGGCACTGGACTTAGACACGCGCTTCTGTTCAAATTTTTTTTCCCTTTTATTAATATAAATTTTTAATAATTTTACTCACGTGGTAAATTTTTTTCACCCTCGTTAATATGAGTTTTTATTTTTTCACTATCAAATTTTTAATTTCTCATTCATCAATGACATCAATGACAAGAAATATCTAGAATCGTGAATAATCCACAAAATTATAGTGGACTTAGTGTGTATTTAATTTAGACATTCATGGGTGTCTTAAATGTAGGTTTGGTTGGTAAATTATGTAGATGAGCCTATAAATAGTGGAATTGATTAAGGTCTAAGTAACAAGAGAGAGTTGTATATATATTATAGTTGTTATTTTCTAAATAAGAGAGCACTTAATTTTTCTGTGGAATCTCTATTTTTTTCTCTTTTATCTGTTTTTGTACTTAGTCATAGAGCGCAAAGGTCTGAGCTAGCAAATGGAGAGCAATACTTGCCTTCTTCAAGCAAGAAGGAGGGCGCTGCGTGAGCTATCTTTTGCTAGGCGAAAAACTTAAGTCCGTAATTTTAATCTAAAATTAATTCATTAGTACTTTTCCTTTTCTCTTTTTTCCTCTCCGCCATGTTCGAAAAAAATATTTGAGTGAGTTTATGCGTTAATTAGGAGAGAAATTTTTTATTTTTTTTTCCTCCCTCACTTTCCAAGCATTTTATATATACTGTATAGTTTTATCACTTTTATTTTTATATAATTTATAATTATATTATTTTTTATTGGTCATATTAATTTTCTAGTAATGTCAATTGCTACCTCTAATGTGTAGTCATATTGGATAATTAATTATATTAAGTATATATAGTTATATTATTTTTAATCATGTCAATTTTATATTCAGTGTATAGTCATATTAAGTGTTTAATCATATCGAATGTGTAATAATATTAATAATATTATTATATTTATTTATATTTAGTGTACAATTATATTATTTTGTAATATATTTGTTTTTAGTAATATCAAATTTTATTTTTGAGTGTATAATTTTATCATACGTTTAATAATATTAATTATATAGTTAAATTAAATAATAACAATAATAACAATTTAAATTAATAATTATTTTAAATTATTTGAGAAGTGGGGGAAGAGAGAAAATTTTTTTTCTCTTCTAATTAATACATAAACTCACATAAATATATTTTTTTTTTCTTTTCTAATCTATATAAATGAGGCTAACTTAAAAAAAAAAAAAAAAAAATCCAATAAGATTAGATGAGGCATTAGCTTAATGCTATTAGGCCAAAATGAGTTAGGACAAATGTATACAGAAATATAAGTACTTTTTTTTTTTTCAATCTTATCTTAATTGAATTGGTTGAATTTGTGTGATGAATCATCACTTTCAATAATAAAAAAAATATTTTTCAACTTTTATTTGTATGCCATCCTTCTTTCGCAAATTCAAACAGAGTCTGAACGGTAAAAATATTTATAATGGATATACTCAAACAGAAATATACTCACCAGATGAGTAGTATAATTAAATATTTATAATGGATACTATATTTAGCCCTTAGATCATTTTTTTTTGTGGAATTAAATAAATATCTCATAGATAAAATATGTTATGTTTACTCAATTATGGATACTATAATGGCTAAATTACAGAAAACCTCCCTCTAATATCTCGCTTTTCCACTTTATCTTCCTGTCTTTTAAAAGTCGACAACCTGCCTCCTCGTAATTACCGAAATATGCATTTACCCCCCTGCCAGATATGAAAGTCCATCCATGAGCCTCTAATAGATGCATTTACCCTTTCCCCCCGCCAGATATGAATTGGTTTCTTACCAATTTGTTACAAGCAATTGGCTCATTAGAGGCTCATGGATGGACTTTCATATCTGGCAGGGGGGTAAATGCATATTTCGGTAATTACGAGGGGGCAGGTTGTCGACTTTTAAAACACAGGGGGGTAAAGTGAAAAAGCGGGATATTAGAGGGGGGTTTACTGTAATTTAGCCTACTATAATCTTTGAAAGTGCTTAATTAAATTAAACCTCCGACTTTTAATTATATAAAAAAAAAATTATACCGACTAAATTATCTTATTTCGACAATCAAACAAACTGATAAGAAAAATAATGTCGCAAATATGAAATAATATATCCCACAAATTTAAACTTGGCAACAAAATAAATTAAAATTAGAAACTTACAAAGCTGCACTACATGCCTTATGAGATTCATAAATCTATGCATGTCTACATGTTTGTGTCACTTACTCTTATTTAAGCATTCAAGATAATCCTTTCATTGGCTTACCTTCTCCTGATTAATAATTATCACACAATATAAAATTATTTTATTATTTTTTTATTATTAAAATATATGCTACTTAATTTGTTATAAGTAATAATATTTGATTGTACAAGATGATGTACGTAACTCATGCATATAATCGATCGTTTCTAGTGCAAGTGGCAAAGTGCTTAATGGTTGATATCCGAGTTCGAAATCTGGTTGCTTCACATTTCCAGCTAAGTTTATTTTAAAAACAAAACGAAACGGATAGTATACTATCTTTCTCTAAAAAAATAAAATAAAATAAAAAATATTAGAATATAAATAATATATCTAGAATTATTTAATTATATATAATTACAACTGTATTGTAGATGTAATCTTATAAAATTTTAAAATACATCTATTATAATGCTTAGATAGTGCACGTAATAAAATCTAAAAATAAGTTTATTTTATTCTTCAATCTTAATACTTTATTTCTATACATGAGAATAGATGTAGAATAATTTTTTTTTAATGTTTCAGCACTTTTAAAAGATCATGTATCTTATGTGCTTATCATGCTCCAAGAAAAAAATTAACTAAATCATTTAATGAAATTTAAAAGATTTAACTATCAAAATTATAAATTCAAAAAATCCTTCAGATAAAATTTTAAACTTCAAAAGGTGTTTATGATGGAATTTATATGGCATAAAATATTAAACCAATAAATACCAATATTCAGGATCATAAATAAAATTGTAAAATAACTTACAAAGCGCCATCGAGAAGAAATTCTTTATTAAACAGCGGAAGCAAGAAATTCGGTTGCAATACTAAATATTACCGACCGAACTAGGTAATCTGGTTTCTCCTCCTTTCTCAGGCGTTCTTCCGTATGGTGTGGATTTAATGGATAATCTTACCAGAATGCACATGAGTAGGTGGCAGGACCAGTACCCCTTTATATAGATTCCAGATCGACTCCCCATCAAAGTCGGTTAGGATTCTATTTAATTTAAATGGATAGGAAAGGGATAAGATATACCATATCAAGTAATTCTATATCTTTTAGGATTGACCTTATCTATAGTAAATCCAAATTTAAATATAATTAATTATGCCACATATATGGAAATCCTAACAATCTCCCACTTAGCTTATATTAATTATATTTTATGAACGGATTTCTATATTCCAAACTTTATTGCGCATTATTGGAAACTTTATGGTCAAATACCTTAGAACTCACTTGATCCTTAACTCAAACTAAAAGACTACAATGATAGGAACTATGGCGGTCCACCTCTCTATATTGAAATTTTCCTTCCATAATTACCATATCATCTTCATCTCCTAGCCAAGCACTTTATATGGCACAACTTTATGAATGAACTAAAACTTTATGTCCATTCGTTAACAGACAAAACTTTATATCTATTAAACGGTCCAATACAGCTGCATTAAAACTGTAACTTTATTGAAAAAAGATAAATAATGTCATAATCTTATACATCAAAAGAACTCATTAGACCGATGCTACAAACATGATCTTTATATGACCCAGGTGCTAGCCCCTTGGTCATTAGGTCTGCAACCATACACTTGGTACTGATGTATTCAATTCTAACATATCCTTCATCTATCTTCTCTCTCACAACAAGATACTTGGTGTCCAAGTGTTTACACCCCGTCATAATCTTGTTGTTATTGGCAAAGGAAACTGCAGCTGAACTATCACAGAAAATCTTTATTGGACGAGCAATGGAGTCCACAATCTTTAAGTCTGTGATAAAATTCCTAAGCCAAATAGCCTGTGATGTGGTCTCATAACATGCAATGTACTCTGCAGCCATGGTCGAAGGAGCAGTAATACTTTGTTTGCTGCTCTTCCATGAAATCGCTCCACCAGCAAGCAGAAAAATATGCCCAGTTGTAGACTTTCTGGTATCTCGGCATCCCGCAAAATCAGAGTCTGAATATCCGATCAGCTTCAAATGATCTGATCTCCTGTATATCAGCATATGATCCAAAGTACCCTTCAAATACCTCATAACTTTCTTAGCAGCTTTCCAATGCTCCATACCTGGATTACTTTGATACCTGCCAAGCAATCCAACGGCAAAAGCAATATCCGGACGTGTGCACGTCTGTGCATACATAAGACTACCAACTGCAGAGGCATATGGTATGATTTTCATCTGTTCAATTTCTAATTGGTTCTTGGGACACTGAAAAGCATTAAGCTTATCCCCTTTCTGAACGGGAGCAACACTCGGTTTACAAATATGCATTTCAAAATTTTCCAAAACTTTCTTTATGTAGGCCTTTTGATATAGACCGAGTAAACCTTTATGTCTATCTCTTTTAATTTCAATACCGAGAACATATGAGGCCTCACCTAAATCTTTCATTTCAAAATTTTGGAAAAGAAATTTTTTAGTGTCATGCAATAGTCCGAGATCGTTACTGGCAAGCAAAATATCATCAACATAAAGGACTAAGAAAATTATTTTACTCCCACTAACCTTCAGATATATACATTGATCAACAATGTTTTCTTTAAAACCAAAGGTTAAAACGGTTTGTTTAAACTTTAAGTACCATTGTTGGGAGGCCTGTTTTAGTCCATATATTGATTTCTTTAATTTGCATACCAAGTGCTCCTTTTCTTTTTGCGAGAATCCTTCAGGTTGACTCATATATACATCTTCATGAAGATTTCCATTTAAAAAAGCAGTTTTTACATCCATCTGGTATAGCTCGAGATCATAATGAGCAACCAGAGCCATAATCACACGGAAAGATTCATTTCTCGATACCGGAGAGAAAGTCTCTTTATAATCAATGCATTCCTTCTGAGTAAACCCTTTTGCCACAAGACAGGCTTTGTATTTCTCTATGTTACCTTTGGAGTCCCATTTGATTTTATAAACCCACTTGCATCCTACAGGTTTAACTCCTATAGGTAACTCAACAAGATCCCATACCTTATTGTGGTTCATGGATTCAATCTCATCTTTCATGGCATTGTACCATTCTGTTGCATTACTGCTATTTATGGCTTCGGAAAAACTAAGAGGATCATCAAAGTTCTGACCATTCTCATAAAGATAGACAATATAATCGCTAAATATAGCCGGTCTTCTCTGTCTTGAGGATCTTCTTAAATCTATCTGATCATCCACTTGTAAATCTTGATGTGGATTATCAATGATAGGTTCACCTTCACTTTGTGGTTCTAAAATAACTTGTTGTTCTACTGGAACTGGAACCATCAAATTATTAGGAACAATAGTGGGTATATTCTGTACAGAATCTAAATGCTCTTGAATTTCATCAAATTCAACGAATCGAGGTTCAGAGCTCCCACTAACTGTTTCATCCTCAATAAACTGTGCCGTTTTAGTTTCTGCAATCTTTATAGGAAGTGATGGACAGTAAAACTTATACCCTTTGGACCTTTCTGAATAACCAATAAAATATCCTGAAATGGTTCGAGGATCCAATTTCTTTATTTGTGGGTCATACAATTTGGCCTCAGCTTGACAACCCCATGTATGAAAATGTCTTAAACTAGGTTTCCTACCTATCCAAAGCTCAAAAGGAGTCTTAGTGACAGCCTTAGTAGGGACCCGATTAAGAATATATATGGCAGTTTTGAGCGCCTCACCCCACAATGATATCGGAAGGGTAGAATTACTGATCATACTCCTGAGCATATCAATTAATGTGCGATTCCTTCTTTCAGCAACACCATTCTGCTCAGGTGTTCATGGCATGGTGTACTGTGGAACAATCCCGCACTGCTCTAGAAACTTAGCGAAAGGCCCAGGAACTTGGCCTTTATCTGTCTGTCTACCAAAATATTCACCACCCCTATCTGATCTGACTACTTTTATCTTTCTCTCGTGTTGATTCTCTACTTCAGCCTTATATGCCTTAAAGGCATCTAATGCTTCAGATTTCTCTTTAAGCAAGTAAAGATAGCCATATCAAGAGTAGTCATCAGTAAATGTGATAAAATATTTATGGCCAGTAAACGTAAGAGGGAGAGGTTCGCATATATCCGTATGAATCAGCTCTAATGTTCCATCACACCTTTTGGCACCTTTAGAGGAGGTTTTGGTCTGCTTTCCCTTTATGCAGTCCACACACGTTCCAAAATCAGAGAAGTCAAGATCATCCAAAATTCTTTCTCTAATTAATCTTTGGATTCTCTGTTTCGATATGTGTCCCAACCTCCTATGCCATAACATGGATGACTTTTCATTATTAATGCCACGTTTTGATCCAACATTTCCGTGCATGGTAAGAAGGATTTCACTATACGAATGATCTAAAGATACTTTATATAGATTATTTTCCAAAATACCAGAGCCAACTATCTCAGATTTGTAGGATAATGAAAAAAACTTTATTATCAAAATTGAAACTATATCCCAAACCAACAAGTCTCGAAATAGAAATTAAATTCTTTGAAAAATTTGGAACATAAAAGGTATCACTTAGATCCAAAACATAACCACCAAAAAGAACTAATCTAAATGTTCCTACAAATTTAACTTTAGTTGGATTTCCTTCAGCAGTATAGATAGTGGCTTCATCTTTATTCGGTTTTCTGCGGTTTAGAAATCCCTGCACAGAATTCGCCACATGGCATGTGGCACCAGAGTCAATCCACCAAGTATTAGATGGAACAGAAACTAAATGCAACTCATGCATCAAAACCAGAAACTTACCTTTCTTCTGGAGCCATTTCTGATACTTTAGACAGTCTTTCTTTATATGACCTTTTTTCTTGCAAAAGAAGCACTTGGGAGTCCAATTACTTGATTGGCTTTGTGAACCAGACATGACTTCCATGTTCTTCTTTTTCGAGCCATTCTTGCCTTTACCATTCTTAGTACGCTTTATTTGTCCCTTGTGGGAAACAAAGTTAACTGTATTTTGTTTTTCTTGTATCAATCTGTCTTCCTCTTGCACACATATAGTCAACAATTCATTGATTGACCATTTATCCTTATATGTGTTATAAGAGATCTGAAATGGTCCATATTCAGATGGTAAGGAGTTCAAAATAAAGTGCACTAAAAATGAATCAGAGATGGTTACTTCAAGTGCAGTGAGCTGCGCTGCAATATCTCGCATTTCCATAATGTGCTCGCGAATCGAGCCATTTTCGGAGTACTTCATGGAAAACAGTTTATTCATTAGGGTACTTGCCAAAGCTTTACTCGAGCTTACAAACTGTTGCTCCACAACATTTAAGAAATCGCGGGCTGTCTTACATTCGGGAATAGAGTTGCGAATGTTTTTACCGACACGCGCCTTCATCAGCATCAAACTAAGTCGATTAGAGCGCTCCCACTTTTCCAAAAATGCTGTTTGGATTGGCGTACTTTGATCTGTAAGAGGAAGAGATTTTTCCTCTCTTAGAGCCAAATCGAGATCCATACACCCTAATGTAAGCATAATCTGTTCTTTTCACTCCGAGTAATTAGAACCATTAAGTATAGGAACAGAATCACCAATAGGAACAAAGGATGGAATCATAGCTGAAAAATAAAATGCATGTCTTTATTAATAAGAAACCACATCAGAATATTCCACACCAAAATTAGAAAAATATAATTTATATGACATCACAACACCTCCTTTGGGAGCAGAATTATGAGCATAAATATTTTTCTTTTTTTCTTTATATATATACTTTATATGACATCACAACCCCTCCTTTGGGAGCAGAGTTACGAGCATAAATATGCAATTTCTTTATCAGAAATTAATTTAGACTTTCTGTAGATCGTGATAATTTCAAGTTTTCCATATGAAGAAATTGTTAGCTTTGGCCAGGCAAATTTCTCCAAACGAGTTACAAGAAAATTACCATCCTACATCACCCATATATCTTTATGTCTAGAATCATACTAAACAAAATAATATGGTGCAATTTCTACATGCACTTCTTTAAAGCGATTAATTCACTATTTCTTCTGAACGAGGCCGCTTTGGCTTGCACCCGAACAGTTGAAACAATAAATTAATTTGACTTAGTGCCGTATAATTAACATGAAAATTATCCAAAAGAACGCTACTTTAAAGTAAATTAATTTATTATTCTTTAGTTAGGGCCGCTTTGGCTTGCACCTAATTAATCGAAATAATAAATTAATTTAACTTAGCGCCTAGATTTAAATAATCTAACAACAATTATGATTATTTAATTTTCATGTTATGTCTGATCAAAATAACACTTTATGATATACATAAATATACATGCAATAATTTAAAATATAATATTGCATTCATAAAATTTATGTATATCCATATTTCACCATAAATATCAGATAAATAAATTTATGATAAATTAATATTGTATGCAAAATTTAAATCCTTATGTGAACGGATTCTTTATGTTCACAATACTTTATTAACTCATGAATCGAAATAAGATGAATTAATAAACATAATAATTAGAAATAATAATTTATTTATTTATTTATTTATTTTTTATTTTTTTTATGAATTCGGAATAGATAAATAAGTTTAAATAATAACAGATTAGAGACCAATAAAAGAAAAATAGCCACAATCGTAAGAATTACATTACCTCGGATCCAAAAGAGGCACAAACCAAAAATTTTATTTTTCTTCAATTAATTTGATTTTATCCAAACAACCCATAGAGTCCCAAAATTACGACAAACCAAAATGATGCTGTGGTGTCGTACTGTAAGGTCACACATAAACAAAAACCAAGTGGCCTAATAACGTCCTTTTTAAAATTGGGAAACTAAGAAATAACGATATCCAAATTAAAAAAAAAGAAAAATAAAGCACATCAACAACAATAAGATGGTCATGAACAAATCATACGACATGACAATATTTCAAGAAAATCTTGACTATATATAATTAGATTCAAAGTCTAAAATCCGTTTTAAAAAAAAAATAAATTCATCATTATTCAATTCAATTTAATAAAGCATACAATGTTAAATTTATCTAACTTGGCTCTGATACCAATTGATGGAATTTATATGGCATAAAATATTAAACCAATAAATACCAATATTCAGGATCATAAATAAAATTATAAATTAACTTACAGAGCCCCATCGAGAAGAAATTCTTCGGTTGCAATACTAAATATTACCGACCGAACTAGGTAATCTGGTTTCTTCTCCTTTCTCAGGAGTTCTTCCATATGGTGTGGATTTAATGGATAATCTTATCAGAATGCACATGAGTACCTGGCAGGACCAGTACCCCTTTATATAGATTCCAGATCGACTCCCCATCAAAGTCGGTTAGGATTCTATTTAATTTAAATGGATAGGAAAGGAATAAGATATACCATATCAAGTAATTCTATATCTTTTAGGATTGACCTTATCTATAATAAATCCAAATTTAAATATAATTAATTATGCCACATATATGGAAATCAGAACAGTTTATACATTTATTAGAAAAAAAAAATCTCTTCCACATAATTTTATTGAGAAAGTTTTTAACTATACATTTTAATTTTTTTTTTTAAATTTAAAAGTTTTTAACTTATGTCTCTATATTATGATATTAAACTGCAGATTTAGAAAAAATAAGTTAAACAAAAAAACATTAAAATGCTTCTTACTTAAGTTTTTTTTTTTCTCGGTGGACGCACCAATTTTTTTTTTACTACTTATTTCTCCAGCCATATTCCCAAAATAATAATAATAAAAGTAAAAATAAAAATAAAAAGTGAGAATAAAATATTAAAAATAATTTTTTTTTAAAATATAAAAGGAAAAAATAAAATATATGTTTTTTTTTTTAATCGTCCAACTCAGCCTAAAAGAATGGGCCTCTGTTTTTTTTTTTTTTTTTTTTTTTTTTTTAACTTCTATCGAAGCTTCTAAATTACGCCGCAACCTTTTTTAACTCGCTTCTACACTTGAATCGACCGAAACTATCGACATTTTCTACAACTGGATTACGCGGCGTGATTCCATTGGTTACTTTGATATTATAACCAATAAAAACTTGCCACGTAAACGAATTTTAATTATCGTATCCTCCGAGGTTGTAGCGGATCCTCAATCCCTCCCTCTCTCCTCCTACTACGGTTTTTGCTTCTCTCTCTCTTTCTCTCTCTTTTCGATTCCCCAATCCAAAATCGCGATCGCGATCTCCGGAGCTTGCGTTAATGGAGTCGAAGTCAACGGGGCGCTTCACGCTGGGGAAGCAGTCGTCGCTGGCGCCTGACCGCGGCGGCGGCGAGCTCGAGCGCGTGCGCTCCGAGGACTCCAATGGCGGCGCCGCCCTCGCGGAGATCGGGGCGGAGATCCGCCTCATGTACCTCGCGAACGAGGGCGACATGGACGGGATCCGCGAGCTCCTCGACTCCGGCATCGACGTCAACTTCAGGGACATCGACGGGCGCACCGCGCTGCACGTCGCCGCGTGCCAGGGCTTCGCGGACGTGGCCGAGCTGATGCTCGAGAGGGGGGCGCAGGTCGATCCCGAAGATCGGTGGGGAAGCACGGTGGGTTTCGATCGATGAGCACCTTTTGCTTTGATTCTTAGGGTTTATTAGTTGCGGCTAAAATTCTGGTCATGGTTTCGAGTTGATTTTAGGAGTGAAAAGAATGCCTTTTAGTAATTATTGGTTCTAAATATTACAATTAGTGGAAAGGAGGGTCTTTTAGCTTACAGTTGAATATAATATTCAATTGGTGAAGAATGTGTTTGATGTTTGATGTGTTTATTAAAAATTAGTGTATGAAAATAATCAATTTAGTGTAGTCGAATCATGCAGGGCAATAAAAGTGTGGTCACTTCATTGAATTGGCGCACCCTTTCTAGTTTAATGTTAGAATTCATTTATAAAGGTGCACAAATACCTTTGCATATCCACAGAAATTGTATAAAATTAACTGGCTTAGGGAAGTGCTGCAAGGCATGGAAGGGAAGATAACAAGATGCCAGCTTTTGCGAAATAAATTTTGGCTAGTATAAGACTGCATAACTAGAAGTTAAATTCTTCACTAGCAAGTTTATGTTATGGAGTTAAAATTTTTGCTAGCAAGTTTATGTTATAGACTTTCGAATTTCAACGCTTTGCACAAACTTGAGAAAAGAAAAGAAACAGACTGAAGGGATAAAAGATTAGCGCAAAGAATGTCATGGAGGATGCTTTGCCTTCTGGCATTCTCGAAACCCAATCTTCTTATCAAAGGGAGTAGTGCAATCTCTTGTTGCCATAATCTCTGTGAGATCTGTAAATTATTCAGCTATATGCAGTCTGCAGAGTGTAGCTTAGAAGGTGTATTATATTGAGCACCGGAAGTGAAATCATGAATTTGCATTTTATCCTCCTATGATAAAGGGATCTTATTGGTAAGGTTTAGACTTATTTCTTACTGTTGTTTATAAATAGCCATTAGCAGATGCAATACATTACAAGAACCATGATGTGATCAAGCTTTTGGAAAAGCGTGGTGCTAAGTTTAAGGTATAGAAAATTTGGCCATTTTTTCTTTCTTCAAGTGGCTTGTCGCAGTTTTGACTGTTCTGAATTTGCTCTCTAATGAAGATAGCTCCAATGCATGTTGATAATGCCCGCGAAGTTCCAGAATACGAGATAGACCCAAAGGAACTTGATTTTAGTAACAGCATCCATATAACAAAGGTACTCACATTTTTCCTTCCTAAAAATATTTTCTTTCAGCTGACAATTAGTCCTGTTCGAGATTCTCTTTCATAGTATCTTTTTTCCTTCTGTTACTTGATTAAGTGGTCAAACCATTCTGCTAATAGTAAGCAGTATAATCCCACAACAACTGTTTTTTTCATGCTTTAATCTTTTTTTTTTTTTACTTCTATCACTATAACTCTTTATTATACTGTTGCTTCATTTCTAACTATTTTTCTGTTTTTTTGTCAAATCACGTAACATAGACCGAAATACTATATGTAGTATCTCTAACTGCTTTTCACACAGTTGTCATAAGTTTCAATCTCTAATAGCAAGCAAAATTAAACTTAGATATCTTTCTGCTAATATTAAGTTTAAAGTGCCTCATACATCCCGATAATCTTCTCTTTTATTTGCATAAACATGTTTATTGTTCCTGGTAATTTCTCTGTTTCTGTATATATCTCTCAATTTTTTTTATTTTGAAAAAACTTGTTAGCGACTCCCTATCTATTATATTGCCGAAACCCTGCGTTTACATTCCACTCTAATTTAATTTAGTGTGTAAAGTTGTTGTATTTTCTTATCGTGTGTTTGACAGAATCTTCTTTCTTCAGGGTACATTTCGAATAGCAACATGGCGTGGAATTCAAGTAGCTGTGAAACAACTTGATGAAGATCTAATTACAGATGAAGATAAAGTGTGGGTTTGCCCCATTGATATAGAGGATTCCTCATTTAGTTTCTATATATGTCTGTATGCTGCAACTCTTTGTAACTTATATTCTTAGCCATCTTTTAGCTTACATTTTAAACGTTTTTTTGTATGTTACAGAAGGGCATTTAGGGATGAACTTGCCTTGCTTCAATTAATACGGCATCCAAATGTTGTCCAATTTCTAGGTGCTGTTACTCAAAGTAGTCCAATGATGATTGTCACAGAGTATTTGCGTAAGGTTGTTATTGCTTTTCCAAATTAACTGTTCTTCGTAATATATTGAGTCTGCTGTTGTGTTTTTTTCTGCCAATTTCAAAATATTTTAAGCTTGATTTACCTGCCATCCTTGGCTTCCACCTTCTTACAACATTTTTCACTAGTTTCCCACCTTCGTACAATGTTTTTTGCTATTTTTGAATTCATCCAGACAGAATTTTGGAAATTGTACACTTAAGCAACTTGTTAGTCACCTTATGGAGGAACTGCCCCTTCTCTTCTCTTGTAACTGTTAAATATTCTGCTGCTTCAGCATTTTCCTGATTGTATAGACTCGGGTTAACTTTTTCTATACTTTTTCTTTCAGTTTTGTTTTTGACATCACATTGATCATCTTTGTAAACTTGGTTTACCGCCTTTTGAAGTTTCAACTATTGGAATATAAACTTGTGCTTGTTTAACCATTCAACAATGGTTGCTCTAATTTTGAGATGCAATTGAACTCACTTTTAAGACGTTTTTATGATGATATATATAGAGCAAAGCTAGATTACTTCTAGAATTGAATGGGTGCGTTTACTTCTGCGTCATTTCCGGCGTTGGAGCATTCAAATTGATGATTGGCGCCACTAAACTTTATCTAGGCTATTTGAACTTCGTAGGGTCCAAATTTTGCGAAATTCGAGTCTTGCGATGTTCAAATAGTGTAGACTATGGTTAACAGTGCCAGTCGTCAATTCAAATACACATTCACCAGAAACAATGCTGAAGTAAACGCCTCCGTTTACTTCTAGAAGTATTTTAGCTTTACTTATATATATTTATGTATTGTACATATTGCTTATACAATGTGCAATTTGCATATAATTCATTCTGCCATGCAGGGCGATCTTCGTGAATTCTTGAGACAGAAGGGTGCATTAAAGCCAGCATTGGCAGTTAAATTTGCCCTTGATATTGCAAGGTCTTTTTACCTAATACTGTCAATAATCAATATCTCTACTTCCTGCTTCTTGACAATATTTCTTTGCTAATTTTATGTTTGAACGCCTCTTCTGTTTGTATAACTAACTGTTTTCCTTGGAACTTAATTTTATTTCAAATTATTCTAGGGGAATGAATTACTTGCATGAGCATAAACCGGAAGCCATCATCCACCGCGACCTTGAACCTTCGTGAGTGACTACACTTGATCCTGCTATTTTTTCTCTTCTCTTGGTGCATCGATTGAAATAGATCTATAGTTTGCCTTATGAGTGTCCTGGATAGTCTGAATTGTTGAATATTGTTTAACTTTACCTATTGCAAGTTAACAGAAATATATTACGAGATGATTCTGGGCATCTGAAAGTTGCTGACTTTGGTGTTAGCAAGATGCTGAAATGGAGGAAAAAAGTTAAAGAATATAGGCCATTGGAATGTCAAGATGCTGCCTGTAAGTATACATAAATTTTCTTTGATAGTAGGATTGCATTATTTTAATTGGAAGTTAAAACTTTTGTTAATGATGTAGTAGTGTTTTAGTATTTGCATGAACGCACAATGGTTCTACTTTTTTCTGTGCTAAACCAACCTCTGTTTTCTACGTGTTGCCATGTGTTAAGTCTCAATAGTTTTGTTTTATTACCGTCACCTGTCACCTAAAGAAGCGGGAAGGTTTTCTCGAAAGTCTAATTTTGAAGCTGGATGCTGTCTCATTGTTTTCGTTTTCATATTTATAGTTATATCTTTCTTGACAATAAATTGATAAAAATACTATCAGGCAGGTATGTGGCTCCAGAAGTATTCCGTAATGAAGAGTACGATACAAAAGTGGATGTCTTTTCTTTCGCTTTGATTCTGCAAGAGGTAAAACATCCTAAAGCTATTCATACTGATATAGATCTCAGTCATATTAGATTAACCACATTGTATTGTTGGTTCCTACAGGAGGATCCAGGATCCCTCCTGGATCCTCCTGTAGGGATCTTTGCTGGAAAAGTTAAGACCCTACAAGAGGGATAATTTCCACGCTCTGTGAAGTTTATTTGCTAGAGTAGTTGAATTCTTTCCATTCTAAATGCTGTTAATATTATTTCCCTCACCGCTATGCCTAAAACATGAAACCTATTATTAAACTAGTCTTGTTCTTTAAGAGATTAATTAGTATCTTAAACTTCTCTTTGTCCTTCCCCATTATTTCTAACTCTATTGTTGTTTCTCAGAATAGGTCCACTGTAATGTTCTTAATATCTTGCAGATTTTCATCTTCACATGGCTTTTATGGTGGAAGAGTGGTAAAAAGACCTTTTTACTAATATTTTTTCCTTTTTGGCCTATTTATGATCTCTAGATGATTGAAGGATGCCCTCCGTTTGCCAATATAAAGGATACTGAAGTGCCAAAAGCATATGCTGCTAAAGAAAGGCCTCTTTTTAGAGCTCCTCTGAAGCATTATTTGCATGGATTAAAAGAGTAAGTTTTCCAATGACTTCAATGATCCGTTCCGTAGGTCTTTTACTGGCTGTATGGTCCATCCAGTTCAGCTGGCCTCCTATACTATCAACTAGGTCAAGATGATTTATCAGTTTAAGTTGCTGGGTGGAATGTTACTGGTAAATTATAGGGGCAATTTCTTACGTACCCCTAAAAATTTTCCTGTTTTTAGATTTACCCCTCTTAGAAGGCTAATATTAAAACTACCCTTCTTACGTTCCAACTTCTTTCCAAAATACCCCTGAAGTTAAACTCTGTTAGTGTACCGTTTGAAACTGCCGTTATCTGTGTGTAATTACTATTTTGTCCTTTCAAATATACTCTAAACCCTAAACCCTAAAACCCTAAACCCCTAAACCCTAAAACCCTAAACCCTAAACCCTAAAACCCTAAAAAATCCTAAACCCTAAACCCTAAAACCCTAGAACCCTAAAAAACCCTAAACCCTAAACCCTAAAACCCTAAACCCTAAACCCTAAAACCCTAAAAAATCCTAAACCCTAAACCCTAAACCCTAAACCCTAAAACCCTAAAAAATCCTAAACCCTAAACCCTAAACCCTAAACCGGGGCAAAATAGGTATATCTGATAGTTTTCAACTCCGATTATTATTTAACTCTAGTTTAACTCTAGTTAACTTAACAAAGGGAAACGGTAGGGGTATTTTTAATAACGGTGGAACGTATGAAGGGTATATTGGAAAGAAAAAAATAAGAGGGGTAAATCAGATATTTCTTCATATTTCAGGGGTACACAGGCAATTATCCCTAAATTATAATGGCATATTTATACCAAATGGTGCTCTTGCATTTATGTGTAGCTAACTCCTTGTTTATAAGCTTAATTCTTATCCATTGCTTCTATTACAAATTATCCATTCCTACGCTGTGATACATATTATTCATTTTGGAAAGACACGGTGTAATCTCTCATTATGCAGGTTAACCGAGCAATGTTGGAGCGAGAATCCTTCGGACAGACCTCCTTTTAGAACAATAATCGATCATTTGACTATAATTCAAAGTGATATTTCTCACAAGAAGCGGTGGAAGGTATTGTTAACAACATGATTCCTATCTCTACCACATTTTCTGGGGTTAATTCGTTTATTGTATATTGATTAGTTTGCACATACCTTTTATTCCTGTTATTAATATTGTGCTTCTTATGACATTTGGCACGTTTAACCAAACCTTCCTTCAATTTGTTCTTCCTAACTACCAGGTGAGACCCTTAAAATGCTTTCAGAACCTAGAAGCCATGTGGAAGAAAGATCGTTCTAACAGTAACAGCCGATCTTCACGTTCATCCAATTCAAATTTGTGAAGTTTCCAATGATCTGCTTTCTCTGAAGAGTAAATTCAAATATAGAGCGAATGAGGAGCGAATCCAACATCAATTATTTTGCATAATCTATTCTCAAACCTTGATGTTTGGTGCTTGTCGGTAGACTTATGCAGGTCCCTGCAACTACTGGTAGAACAAAAACCCTGCAAAAATCTGTTGTTCTAGTCTATATATTCTGCTTATTCCACCATGTATACAATATGCATCATGTGATATCTTTTCCAAATTGAGAAATAAATATCGATTGTGTTGTGGTGTGTATGAAACGTTGAAAACTGCGTCATTTCATGTTTTTTTTTCACATACTATGAGTGATTTGCTAACAAAATAAAGTTGAATTGTGATTCAGAATCTGCTCCATTAGCCTTGTTGCTATTTACTGCTTTTTCTGTTGGAGGAATGGTGAAAGCACAATTATGACGATCATGAATTAGAGTGGTTTGTGATTGTTATCGAAATTGTTGTTGTTAGAATTGGTAGGATCGGATTGTGATTGTTATCGAAATTGTTGTTGTTAGAATTGGTAGGATCGGGATCGAAATTGGAATGGTTGAGGATAGTGTGAGAACAAACAAAGGAGGGGCTCTAGATAGGATGAGAACAAACAAAGGAGGGGCTCTAGATGTTGTAGTTGATCTCGAAGAGAGTCTTGTTGTGGGAGGAGCGAAAGGTGAAGGAGTCGGCGTCGAAGCGAAGGTGAGCAAGAAAGAGATGTCTGCTGTTGGTTCGATAGAGAGAAGAAAATAAGAAAGGTATGAAGAGAAAGCGTTTGATTAAAAATAAAATTAAATTAAATATCGTGTGTGAGGGGGTTAATTAGGGGGAGAGAAAGAGAAAATAAGAAAGCTACGAAGAGAAAGCGTTTGATAAAAAAAATAAAATTAAATTAAATGTCGTGTTGGAGGAAATTAGGGGGAGAGAAAAAGACCCTTAAGAAAGAGAGTTGGAGTGGGGGGAGAGGCTGAGACAGAGAATGAAAAAAAAAAAAAAATGAAGGATCAGTTTAGTGAAAAAAAAAAAAACTTCAAGTCAGCTATAAACAATAGAAATTTATATATTTGTATAGATATCCTCGGCTTGGTCTCAAACAAATAACGTACGTACTTACACTTAATCTGATCCACACAAACACACAAACACGAGAGTCACTTCCAAAGTAAGCAATAATAAGCTAGCATATGAGAGAGCTATTAAAAATATTCCCACAATGAGAGGCTTATATGTATGACTTAGACTTGAGCTAGACTGCGGAGATCCAACGGGTAGGCATCGGACGGCGACTGCGCCTCGTAAGATCGCCTGCCGACGATGATGTTCCCGGCTTCGGTAGGGTGGTATGCATCCCAGAAGAGGTATTCATCCCTGTTGGGGCAGGGCGTTTGGTATGGTAGGCATGTAACTTGGCCATTGTTCCTTCCTACTCCACAGCACCCTCTGTTTGTGACCTTTAACCCTGTTGTTATTGAAAGAAATTAAGAGTTCGCTCATGAGCACCACTGCAACTCTAGCTAGCTAGAACCCTGCAAATATATCTCTGCTAATATTATTAACGTAAAAACGACCCACCAAAAGATGCAGGATCGTCCAAAATGTCTTGGAAAATTCCATATCCGTTGATGTACGTAAAATGTGCTCCAGGTAAGTTGTTGAGCCCGTTCATAACTGTGATCAGCTTCCGGTTGAATATTTTGATCGCATTGTTGATCTCGGCGATGCAGGTCACACCGTTCGTGCTCCGCTGAGCCAGCTCGTTCGGGCTGCACCCGACCTGACCCACTCCGATCAACGCCACTTTTCTCGCTCCGTAGTTATAAAGAGTCTAATCAAAAGCGTTATTATTGCCAAGTTAGCTAGTTGGGCGAAAATTAATAATAACATTAATGATACCGGTACTGTCACTTGCAGCAGCAGTAGAGAGTCTTGTCACAAGTACTGAGTCATAACCTCCGATTGGACGGTCGCACATTATTCATTAAAATTGTTAATTCAAAAGCTTGAATTTGACTTATAAGTACAAATGTCTCCGTAGTAACCCACATAATATTAATTGATAGGAATAAATATACCCGTAAATGTTGTGAATATTGGTTGACGAGGAGATCCGCAAATTGCTCAGGAGTGTACTGTTGACTGGTGGAGTAAAATGCTGGCATGAAGTAGTTGTTGAGGTAGTCATTGCTCCCTATTCCAACTGTGAATATGCACTTGCTGAGGTAATTTGCTGCCGAGTCCTCGTCTCCCAGAATATTTACCACTTGCTGTACTGCAGCTTGGTAGTTTTGCACTTGGCCGCCGAAACTTATCCGACCGCCCTGTCGTAGAATATCGACAGAATTTTAGGGACCAGGTCCCAATAATCTTCTATTATTGCAAAATAACAAAAATTTGGAAGTTCATGTTAATGCTCGCCAAATTGTAGTTTTCGTAGTAGACGATCAATAACTGGAGCCAGTATCTCTTGCTCATATATCATGTGTATATATATATATAAAACAAAAAAGTACCAGTTGCTGTCCAGTTTCTTCTCTGATTCCGGCCGCGGCGGACGCAAAGTTGACGCCGGTGAGGAACTGGTTGCCGCTCGCGCCTGCGTACGGCGGGATGAGGTCCTTGAACCCCAGCAGTTGAGCTTCGCAATTCGAACAAAATTCTTCATCAGTTGGCATTCCATTTGGAATTTCAAATACAAATTTTATACAACTCTACCGTAACATTTTTCTACCAATGACATAATTTATAATCCCCTTTTTAAGTACATTGAAAAATTAATTGAAATTACAAAATATGAGTAAGTGAAGAATCTACAAAATGTATTGTAATAATATTAATAAGTTATATTAATTAGATCTATGCATTTTACTTTGTGAAATCAAAGGATATCCTAACCTTTGATCTTTTATTTTCAAACGTACTGAATCTTTTTTGAGTAAAGCGAACACAAGAGAACAAAACGTAGCATGTGACCTAATAAATTGGGGCCAAACCCAATATATGCAACAGCGACTTTGCTCAGAAGGAACACTACAATGCACATCAATATATATTATCATTTTGATGAAAATAATTTGTTTAGTTTAATTTTATCTTACTCTCTTATTGCAAATATATGTATATATATATTTTTATAAACATTTTAGTTTTTGAATTTTTGCGTGTTTTAATAAAATAAATTTAACAAGCGAATAATTAAGTTGTTTAACTGTCAAAAAGTTACTACTACAAACCACCCAAAATTACCCAAAAAGAGCTAGGAGAGGAATAAGGGGAATAAGAGTCTTATTTCTCTTTTTATTTTCAAATACAAATTTTATTTGTTATTTTTTCTTAGCGAATTAATTTAGGTTAACTTGCCAAAAGAGTGAAATTATTGTTCCACCTTTTTTCCGTGGCAATTCCTTCCTTTATACTTCTACTAATTCAATAATAAAATATTATTAATTAGTATATTATATATTAACTTATTTACTATTTAATTAGATAAATAATTAACTATTTAAACAATTAATTTATTATTTATAACTAATATTTATATTGATTAACTAATTAATATTTTGACTAATCTAATTATTTTACCCACTAAATAATTATCTAATTACTATTAAATAACTAACTAATTAATTTATTAAATTGCTTGTGGTTTATTAAATTATTAATTAACATTACTCATTGTTAATTAATTTATTAATTAACATTTTTACGGTTATCTAGCTAACCTTATTCATTATAAATTAGTTAATTAAATAACTTAAAATATTAGATAAAATATTATTGTTTTAAAAACTATAATGGTTCTTATTCTCAGTATTCTAATTTAATTATTAAATGCTATTTTTTTTATCCAAACGTAAAATTAGTCTAGCTCTTATTTTTTCAAAGAGTTATATCTATATAAAAAATTATAGAAAATAATTTATTTTCAAATTAAACGATACATTAGAAATCTACATGTGAAGTCGATCGACCATGCAAATATATGGTTTGCTTCTGCGGTTGCTGCGGTACGCACAAGCTGGTATGAAAAAATGGGTTGTGGACATTTTTTTTTGCATTTTATTAATTAACGCTTAAACATTCAATGTCGAGAAACAAATTAACAGGTATATTTTTTATGAAAGAGTTTATAATTTCAGTTTTAACTGTAAAATCTTTCTTTATATATATATATATATAAAGAGAGAGAGAAAGAAAGAATCATAGAGAGAGAATGTTTCAACTAATTACCAAGTATAAATTAAGCTAATCTAGTACCAAGTACTTCTTCACTGTCTCTGTATCTCTGACAAATACTTTAAACCAATTTATTTACTGTACCATGCACGCACATGTACACTCTTACTCTTATTCAAAAAAAGAAAAGAAAAAATAAATAAATAAATAAATAAATAAATATATATATATATATATAGTAAAAAAGTAATATAAGTTACTGTACGTTTTATAACGTATAAGTCCACAATAGTCCTACATAAATTCTTAAACAATTAATGTCAAACAAAATCAAAAGAAAATGCACGTAGCATGGATGGTTGTAGAGAGAATTGGACTTACAAATAACATCGACTGTGGTCAAGCCATTGCTGAACCGCCCGGTTGGGCCGTTGGGGAAGTCGATGCCGTAGGGCGGGTAATTCGCCCTCGCCAGCGACGCTATGTTATTGTTGTTGCCGTTGTCGACAAGCGAGTCCCCGAAAATGAAGTAGCACGGGACCTGTGGGTCTGATCGGACCGAGCCCAACGACATGGACGAGACCAAAGCTAAGATGAGCACCCACCCAAACCCTAGCACTCCTCTTAGCTCAATGTGAACCATTTTTTTCCCCTTTTAGTAGTAGTACTAGTAGCTAGAGATGAAGTGCGAGGGACTGAGAGGTGGTGGGGGGATTTTATATAGGGGATCGAGTAGTAGTGTGTAGGTGTTAAGTGAGGAGAAGGGATTGTGGTTTAATTTGGTTGGGGATGTGAGGGTTGGGATTGGGTTAAGTGTGGGTCCTTGGAATTTATTTCCCCAAGGGCTTAGTGTCGAGTTATTGTGGCATGTGTTGTGGATGCCTTGGTGCTCAAGAAGAAGGCCGTTGTGGGAATATTCTCATCAGGGCGCTATATTATTCGAGAAGAAGGCCGTTGTGGGAAGAAAGATCCTTTAGACCGGCCTCGCAATGGTGAGGGAATATTCTCTGTACTAGAGAAATTTTCAAGGGGGTGCGTCTTTTGAGCTAGGTGAGGGAAAATTGATAAGATTTTTGGTGGACCGATGGTGCGGAGAGGTGACGCTTCAATCCCGCTTCCCTGACGTGTTTAGCGAGGTGGCGAACAAAGGGATTAAAATCGGTGACTGTGCCGATCACAACGAGTGGACCTGGGGGACTATCCTGTGAGGGATTGATCTGGGAGGGAGTCCCGAAAGCGGTCGTGTCTCTGAACTCAAAGAAGCACTAGACGGTATCAGGATTGGACAAGAGACTGATAGAGTGGTTTGGCGATGGAATGCTAATGGACTGTTCAACGTGAAGTCCACCTACAGATTGCTCAACGATGGGGGAGTAAGGGACAACTGCATCGTAAAAATCTGGACCCTTCGCCTGCCGACAAAAGTAAGGATCTTCGTATGGCTTGCTCTCAAAAAATGAATCTAAACAGCTGACAATCTTGCAAAAAGATGGTGGACATGGAATCTAATGCGCCTACTATGTGGAACTGAGCCAGAAATAACGGATTAGCTACTGACGAGGTGTGTCTTTACAAGATACGTAACGTGGATGGTCTCTGAGGAACTGGTAAGCAGGCGTGGAAATGACGACATCGGAAGCGTCTGGGATAATTGGATGATGCAGGAGGGGTCGACTGAGCTAACAAAAAACTTGTCTATCTGTCAGTAATTTGATGGGTGGTCTGGAGTATTAGGAATAAGGTAATCTTTCACAATATGTCGACTGACCTCCAACGGGCGGTTGCCTTGGTCAGTAGTTTACGTGCAGTGTGGGAGGATTGTTGGAGTCAGAATTGTGTGTTCCCTCATTGCTGAGAAAGTTGAAGTGTTTTTTGAAAAGGGAGATCCTACTGTGAAAATTTTAGCAGGGGCAGGAATCCGATCTTTTTTTTTTTTTTTCACTTTCTTCGAGACCGAACTGTCTCACTGTTGTTGCCTAATTCATCTTCTTTATGAATGAAGCGGATAGTATGCTATTTATTTCTCAAAAAAAATATATGTTAAAAAGCAAATCCTTTCATTCATATATCTAGTATCTACCGTAATAATTCTATAAATTTATATAATTTTTTAATAATTATTTTACCTCTCATTTTCATGCGTAGGCTCTTTAATGCACCGCATTCGAAGTGAAAAGTGCGACATGCTTACACAGGAAGTCCATTTCGTCGGCTACAAGTTTATTTCTGAGAAGGTCAACTTGTCATGCCCATTTTTTTTTCAACAGTACGTAACTAAATTTTCATGTACTAAAATGGAAAAATCAACTACATTAAATGTATAACTACCTAAACAGTGCCCTACGTACGTACGTGCCCATTTTTCCAATTTTCAACAACCCCTTGTGTATAAAATATAGGTCATCTCTTAAGATAAATTTCTAAATTATATCATTAGTTTTATTTCGATCCTCAAATTTTGAAATTAAATAAATTTTGTAATATTAAAAGACACAAAAATTATTAAATAATATAAAAGAACTTTTGTTTTTCAATAACATAAGCTGGTAAAAAAAAATATTTTTATATTTAACATTTTGTTATGATACCATATTAAATAATATGAAATATTCGTTATTTTTTCAAAATTTAAAGTTTGTGGAGGATTATAATTTTATATTTAAAAAAGGAGAGGCAATACCTACCATCATTGAATGAGCAAAGAGGAAACAATTAGGCCATGCAGTGGTGGGGAATAGGATTGTGTAGAACAGTGTGTCAGATACTGATCAGTGGATGATAAGGTTTGAGAGCTTCTCCTTGCAGTTAATGAGGCTCAATGGAAAGCAGGGATACATATCCTCTCCCCCACCCCAACCTCCACCTCCAACCCCACCCCCACCCACCTCCTACCTCATTGCATTGTCTTACTACCACCTCACTACTCTTTTGCACACTACTTAGCCTTAGCCTTAGAGGCTGTTTGGCCTAACTTTTATTCTTTACCTTTTTGTTGCTTTCCATGGTAGTTAAAAAATCTAAAGCTTATGTTGAAGAAAGAGAAAGAAAATACATTTTGAGTCTCAGATCGAGATAGAAGTTCTTTTGTTACCCTCGACTCTAATTTTACCAATTCCGTCGTCATTCTGAGCCCAAAAACTTTTGGTTTGCTGCACTGATATAAAAAATTATTGAGAAAATTAAAAGTTGATACAATCCTAACAACACCATATATATAAAACGAACACTTAGCTCCAGCAACAAGGGAAACAGGTCCCCTGGTCACTCTAGGTTCTCGACACATCTAAGCTTCATTGATTAGGACTTCGAGTTAGTCATTTACGAAGGTTATTTATAGACAACAACAACAAAATGATAATAAAGGAGAAAAACAAAAAAAAAGAAGGTGGTGGTTATTTCTAGTCACAAGAATCTTAAGCATTTAATCTGAACTTGGCATCAAGCGCAAACCATGCACATGCAAGGAGATATATATAGATAGAAGCTTACTAAAGCAGGTTAATCTTAATTGTTCATATTTATGTTACATTAACACTTCTATAGTTGTTTGTCACACTTATATATAGAAGTGTATTAAGAGCCTTCAAAAAATTATTCGTAGTGTAGTTTATTAATTAATTTGTACTTTATTTACTATCATGTATATAATTCAACATATATATATATATATATATAGTAGAGTTTATATATTTTTAAAAGTATAAATTCATCTATACTTATAAATTTTTTATCATTAAATTTGTATTTAGATTTATATTTTGTACCTTTTCTTTCTCTCTTTTGTATACATGCATATATATGGCACCACAGCTTACTCAAGAAATGACATGTGATATATATATATATATATATATATATATATATATATATATATATATATATATATATATGCAGAGAGAGAGAGAAAGAGCGCTAGGTTGAAATACTATTAATAGTACCAAGTCATTGGTAGCTAGGTTGGAATACTATTAATAGTATCAAGTCATTGGTAGTATAGTATAGGTTGAAATATTATTAATAGTACCAAGTCATTGGTAGCTAGGTTGGAATACTATTAATAGTATCAAGTCATTGGTAGTATAGTAGTCGGACTATATATATATATATATATATATATATATATATATATATATATATATATATATATATATATATATATAGTAGAGCTTATATGCTTTTAAAAGTATAAGTCCATGCTTATAAATTTTTTATAATTAAATTTGTATTAAGATTTGTGTTTTTTACTTTTTTTTTTTCTTTGTTTTTTGTTGACTTTATAATAAAACAAATCTCAATACAAATCTAAAAATAAAAAATTTACAAACATAAATTAATTTCTATTTTTAAAAGTATATAAGTTCTACTCTATATATGATTCCGCGTAAGAGGGAAAATGTAGTTTTATTGGTGTAGAAAATAATGAAGGCCACAACCAAACACATCAATTAATCTCACACTGCATGGATTTGTTGGCCAATAGAGACATAATGAATTGATAAGATATTATATTTTATAGCCTCAAAAAACAAAACAAAAAAAAGGAGAAAAAAAAACAAAAATAATTAATATATGGATCTAGTTGAAACTTGTAATAAGTGTGTAATAAGTGTGTAACAACTCATGCATGCATGCCAACTTTTAATTAAAACATGATGTGGATAAAATTTTAATTGGAAAAATATCAAATCATTTATTCGGAGCAACAGAAACCAAGTTAATGTTGCTTTATCCAATATTTTTAATGAAGGTTTAATTTTAATTTGTTTGATTATTACTTGAATTAAATTAATTGTTCTCAAATATCATACCAACCTGTACACATTTTTTTTAAAAAAAAAAAATTTGAGCTGAGGCCCAAGAAGTTGTAATATAAGTAAATTAACTGGGCCTGAGTCCATATTTATTGGTGTCCAAGCCCAGCCCAGGATGAAGAAAAAATATGGTCACTTAGAGAAACACTATACTTACAAAATATGGTTAATTTGTAAGTAAATTAACAAATGTCTTCTGTAAGCACAATCATTTTTATTAGAGCCAGATCAAATTTAATTAGTTAGTAAATATTAACCAAATTCACTAAATTTAAAATCGTCTCAAATTAAAAATCAATCACGCCAAAGATTATTCTAGCGAAGCAAATTAATATAATTACATTCTCATATATCCCAGTAATTAATCACATGTTTATGAAAGTAATTACGTACATAATTATCCACAACGGAATATTATGGGGATCGATAATGTCGGGTCCTTAATAAAAGTCCCAAAGGAGTTGTTGCTATCTCCTTAAAGTGTCCCAAAAGTATAGTGCTCGATCATGCCACTATAGTCAAACCTGGGAAATGGATCCATTATATGTTCCGTACGAGTTTTTGAAAAATGCCCACTCATCCCTTTCAATCTCTTTAACTCTAAATTATCCCTTCAGATGTATTTTATATTAAAATCTAACTTAACGAATTCAAACATCTAAAAAGTCTGTGGATAATAAATTATATATTTTGATATTTTGACAAGTTAGACAGTCTCTATCTTTGTCATTGATTGCTGCTATTTGCTGGTGCCTACAATTTTTAAGTTTCTGCTGGTTTTGATATATCCATCTTAAGAATTTGACTGGCCCAGGATGTAAAATATATTTATATATCAGGTGCAAGTAATTATAATTGAGTTCAGCTTACGTGCTTTTAGAAAAATGATACTGAGATTTTCAAATTGATGATCGATACCGTTAGATTGGATCCAAAATATTTAAAATATCTTAAAAATAAATTTTATAATTTTTCGATATTATTTACATAATAATTGAAAGGGCTCAAAAATTTCAGCTGAAAATAAAATTTTTACAAAAAGTGATAATATGACACTAAAATTTTAGATCAAAAATGTTAATATTAATTTATATAATATAAAAAAATTCTACTAGAAATTTATGTGATTTGAATATTTCTACACCGTCAAACTTGCAAACGACTCACCACGACGTCACTACAACAAAATTAGATTATAGGTACACATTTTTATGACACTTTTGTATAAGTGTTATATCTATATTTTATCTATATCCAAAATTAGATTATATGGACATATTTTTGAGACACATTATAATAATATATCGCTATACACCCTAACGACTGCACATATAACGACATTAATAATAAGTGTTAGTATTTGTGCCAGCGATACTTTTTTTAGTTTTTAGAAATATTTAAAAGTATCGGTATAATATAATTTTGTTATAGCCGACTATTAAAATTATTAATTTTGAGTCATTTCGTTCGTAGACAAATAATAACGAAAAATTATAAAATTTATTTTTTAGATATTTTAAATATTATACATTACGTCTAACAAAATGATTATCAATTCAGAGATCTCAACATCGAAAATAACTTAATATTACTTGATCGCACGAAGACCAATGTACATCTTAAAAATATGCGAACGTAGCTCGATAATAATTTTCCTTTCTCGTTATCTTGTCCGAGCCATGGTCTTCAAATACCGAAAACAATTGACAAAGGCCACACGAGAGAAAGGTGCTTAGGCGGGGGCACGCACGTGCTATTCATGCCCACATTTCATCTGTTTTTATATAAAATATATATCATGTTACATACACTGTACGTTATTTCATTAGGCATTACCCTAAGCCCGTGTGCTCTTCGACCATCGAATACCGCCCACACGAACTTAGGCTTGGCGACTCCGCTCGCCAAGGGATGGCCTATGTCCTATAGGCCAACGGGGGAGTCGGGGCCACTTCGCAAGTGTCCAACCCCTCCTCTATATAACCCACGAGGCATCCACCCCTTTGGCACCCCGGGGTACAAAGGTGCTCACCGAGGGGTACGTTTTGAAACCCCGCATGCGGCACCAATTCCATGGTCATGGCATGGGCCATTGCTAGGGAATTGCCCCCGTTGGTTCGCCCGCGGCTCAACCCTGACGGATTGTCCCAACTTCGCAACTGTATATATATTTTCTCCCAGTAAAACATTAGATATATATAGTCCTAAACACCATGCTATATAAGTCCCATAAATAAGATAAGAAAAATTTTGAAATATATATTCAAAATATTCTACCTGATCAGGTTACTTTAATACCATACGATATAAGTTAATAGCAAAAAATTCATGACTTAATATTTTACATTAAACATTCGGTGTAATCTATGTATCCAATCAAAACGCAACACTTATCTTAAATTAGGTAATCATCGAAACCAACGTGTTGTCCCTCAATTAGTCCGATATCAAGTAAAAGATGATAATGCATCGTATATTCACTTCATTGGCTCTTCGTTTTCCACATCCTAAACTCAAAAAAAGAAAAAGAAAAAGAAAAAAATAAATAAATAAATAGAACTTGTGGATAAGCTTTAATTACTATCATTGAAAGAGACACTAATCATATATCCAAC
The DNA here is from genome assembly GCA_029168755.2 of Tillandsia fasciculata. Taxonomy (NCBI): domain Eukaryota; kingdom Viridiplantae; phylum Streptophyta; class Magnoliopsida; order Poales; family Bromeliaceae; genus Tillandsia; species Tillandsia fasciculata. Next base: position 1,758,330 of record CM054948.1, on the reverse strand, counting down.
TAAGGTTGGTAACGTTTGAATACGACCCTTCTCTCTTTCTCTCTCTCTCTCTCTCTCTCTCTCTCTCCTTTTGCTTCTCCCTTTTGCTTTTCTTATTGTTTCATATTATTATTATTATATATTATTATTAAAATACCTCTTACTTCAGATGGTAAAAGCCCTCTCTTGAGCTCACACGTGCAACGTCGTAGTTGGCCCAACAACATGAACATGACCCCCACGGTTCTAACACTTGGTACGTAGCACCACCACACTTAATTTCCATACTTGGTATGTATATCCCATCACAACGTATATCTCATTTTTATAAAACTAATGAGTTGTTAATGTGTGATCTACGTGCAAACTACGTGCCATTTGATTATTTTAGTGAGTTTAAGTGACCAATTATATTCCACAAGCAAGGTTTTTAGATGTGCTTCTATTTGAGGAACAGCGTGTGGGACGCTCACGTGGTGAGCCGCGGTTGGCCCACGCAATGGATGATGTTGTTAGGAGTGTTGTGGTTTACACGGCTCTTTGTTTTGTTAATTTGGGTTCTATAAATAGCCCTATCTCAATCCCCAAATAATAAAGATCTATTAGCTAGAAGAGTTTTCAAAAGAAGCTAAATTTTTTGTGGTGAGTGATGGAAGAGTTGTACGAGTCGGAGGTGTTGTGGCCGAACAGCAATGATTGCCGTCCGACAGGCGCATCGGCCGGGCGGGTATCGTCGCAAACGGAGGCCCGTGCACGAGGATGTTCGACCACCGCGGCGTTGGCTATTCCGAATAGGGTGAGCACATCGCTGGGGTGGGGGGTCGGGCGAGAGGAGAATAAAGAAAATGATAATGAGGATGACTACGAAGATGATACAGAGTTCACTCCGCCGCACATTTGGACATCCCGCAACAGTGGCAGCGGCGGCGACAGAGGCAGCGCAACGAAGGTTGCATTCTCATTATGTTCGGGGCAGGGGAGGACGCTCAAGGGGCGTGATTTGAGCTATGTTCGCAATACGGTGCTTCGAATGACCGGATTCCTAGAGACGTAACATCACCGGAGATTAGTCGCCTCAAATCTTTCTTTCTTTTTTTTTTCGAAAAAACAAATGTTGTAATTTGTAAATGCTACTCGAGTTTGATTGATGTGAATGAAGAAGTTGATAGTACGATAAATATTGACGTACGTGACTATAATTTAATACTATAGAATTTACAAAGATGGCGATGTTATTAGCTGAGCTGAATTTGATTTTAATTTTGCTGAATGAATTTAGTAAATTTGGTTGTTGTTTGATTTCTAAAACTTTTATTAGAGTGTGAAAGAAGTTTCGGCAAAACTTTACACGCCAAATTTCCGGTTTTGAAATAGTAACGTTGATGGGAAAATGTTTTTGTCATGCTACGTATTAGCAATTTTTAGGTGCCTTGCACCAACAACCAAAACAATACATAGGCAAATAATTCTATTTTTGTACGTGCTAAGTTAGAGAGAGAGATGATTTGGTACTAAATCACAAGTGATTTAATCTTGGTTGTTTAAGCGTCTCGATCACTATTAAATCTGATTAAATTCAACTAATTATTAGTGCTAAAATTTGATAATTTCTTTAGCTAAGGACAGAATACACTCGGCTTAAAATACAATATTGCTTTGCTAACTTATATTTGTACAAATTAAAGGGCCACTAATTTTGATTTCAATTGTTTTTTTCTTTAACTCCTTTTCTTTTCCATTTTCCAAAAATAATATTAATTAATAAGGGTTAACAAATTTTTATTTTTATTTTCTAGAAATGTAGGGCATCGTTTTGATATCTATATATATTTTTATCATGTTAAATCTCATCATACTCTGATAAGTGAATTGGGAATTAATTTGGGTTCTGATTAAAGAACAAAATAATTAATAGAATGCGAATGTAATTACTACGGCATTATCGTACATGGAAATAATTAAGCATGGCCAACATTACACACTAAAACATTTCATCAATTTAGGTTCTTCCAGTTTCATTTGAAATGTATTATACACAAAGAATTTTATAATCGCAAATTAATTACGAATATGGTGCATCGGATAAATTGATTATTCGGAACTAATAATGTGGTAATTAAGTTTTCATTGGATAATCAAGGTAATTAATTAATGGCTTTTTATTCTTTTTTTTTTTTTTTTTTTTTTTTTTTTTTTTTGTAGAAGTAATAAAGCACAAGCAATGAAATTACTTCAAATACAAGTACTTTATAATCGATCTTAATTAATTACCACGAATTTGAACAATTTTTAGCTAACCCTAGTCAATCACTGTGTTATTAAACTATAAATAAATTTGAATTTAAATTATGGTTGGAATTTTCAATAACATAAATATTATTTTCAAACTTTATAATCCTTTTTTTTTGGTGGGGGGTGGGGGGAGAAGATGAGAAAGGAGAGAAAAGTATTTCGTTATTTTCAATACATGATATTTGGAAACATAATCATGCTAAGTTATAAAATTAAATTTAAAATAGGTGTAATATATCATGCATGTTTAGGTTTTGGAAAATTAATGGGATAAAATGGATTGACTAAGTCAAGCTATATATTAATTAGGCCTATGCAAGCCACTAAGAATAATAATAATAATAATAATAATAATAATAATAATAATAATAATAATAATAAAAGAGGCCAATAAGTAAAAGTAAACAGCAATAATAAGTTTAGTTAACAAAATTATAAATTGACTATTTTTTTTTTTATTTTTTGGGTAAATACATTCATTAAATAAGCATTATGTTTTTTTTTTTTTTTTTTTTTCTTGCAAATGATGTTGTTTCTGAATAATTGAATATTAACTGAGCTGCATATTTTGACCCAAACTTATAATTAATGGGTCAAACAAAATTTGGAATCCAAATCCACTAACAAACCAATTTACTATTCAATTGAATCAAAAAGTGGGTCAAAGCCTCAATTAAAACTCTACACACATACTCCTCTTATTGTCCCTTTAATTGTTTTGTCCCCCTTTTTTTTCAATATTTATATACCTTTCGTAAATTTGTTAATTATCACAATTATTTCGTTTTAATCATGTAAATTATGATAACAATAATAACATTAATACATTTTGGTATGTAAATAATTAAAATACATTCTTTTAATAAATGCAACAACTCTCTCATTAATTCCACGAGTAAGAAAACAAAGAGTGAACCCCTCTCGCAAGTAAGCGAGTGGACCCAGCCATTAATCCCACGTGGCAGTTCATTACTTGTGCACTCATGTAAGTCATTATTATTTTTAATAAAAAAAATAAAAATGAATTAATAGTGACTCTACACTAGTACTTACAATTCCGTGCACAGAATTTTTTTTTTTTTTTTAATTATTTTAGTTTCATACAGTAAGCCTCGTTTGTTTTCATTCGAATATAAATTATTTTTATTTATTTTTAAAATAAATATAATTTTTAGAATAGAAAGAAATTAGATGTATTTTGTGTTTGGACGAAAACCAAAATATTTTAAGAATACAAAAAAATTATATTTGAATGATTAGATTGAAATAATAAAAATAAAAATAATTATAATTAGAACAAAAATAACTTATCTATATGATAAGAATTTAAATATTAATAAAAAAATATTTTAATAAATTAATAAATTAGAAATACCATATGACCATGAGATGATATGAAATGTTATTAATTAATAAATAATAATTATAAAAACATAAGACATGCAATATATTAACATTAATTATTTAATTATTTATATTTTTAATTAATATATTAATCAAATAAATTAAAATATTAACTATTTAAACAATATAAATATTAGTTAATTATTAAATAAGCATATCAAATAATTAATTATTTAATTAGATAATTAATTATAATAATAAATTAATTATTATTTAAATATTTATTAATTTAATAAATCAAATGAATAATTAGTTAATTATTAAAAAAATAATTATATTTTTTAATTATTTATAATTTAATTAGTAAAGGAATAAGATAGAAAATTACTTGTTACAAGCAATGGGTGGATCTACTATATATTCTTTTTTCTTACCAGATTATTTTAAAATAATCTGTGAAAAATAGAATATTAATTTTTAATAATTTCTAAAAACGTTTGTAAGAATAAAAAGAATATTTTTTTTTTTTTTTTTTGATCCATTCAACCAAAGTGGTATCTAAAAATTAAATAACTAGAGTTATAAAACTCCAAGTACATATCACAAATAAGTTTAATAAAATTTTCAATTTAATAAAATGATGCACGTGGTGCGTGCAATTAATTGGATCTTATGACTCACCCGATCCACTTACTTACGTCAATGGATTATTCCCTCTAAATTCCCAAACCATATAATCTCTTGTACACACACACCCTCTCTCTCTCTCTAAATTATCCCAAGCTAAGCAAATGGAGGAGTTTGAAGAGTCGGACATATTATGGCCCGAGATATTAGAGGATTATCACGAGGATGGTGGTAAATTCATGTGGTTCAACCGTAATCAGCCCGGTAGCAAAGCAAATTCACTACGTCCAAAGGAGTCGTTCCAAGAGTCAGATATTTTATGGCCCGATACGCCAGAGGATTATCACAGGGACGGTGATGAACACAAATGGGTCAACAACAATCTCACCGACGAGAGCCCCAGCGCGCAACGCCCCAAACCGGACAATCGGAGGGTGTCGTCCCCTATCGACATCCCTAAAAGAGTTCTGACTACTGGCTGGCTGGCGCGGGGGCCGGCCTTGGCGAGCACTGTCCTCACCGTCGGCGGCGGCAGCGAGAGCGTGCATGGTGCGAGTGCTAGCACGATAAATGGAGGCCAAAATTTTGTACCACCACATGTTGTTGTAGCTCGTAGGATCAACAAACGCAAGAAGGTGTTGATGATCTATGGGCAAACACTCGAAGGGAGGAGGAATTTTATTATTCCTCAGCATGTAAGATAATTTCTAATTATCATACGCATCAATGAGGATTTTGGGCTAATTAATTAAGCTCCTTTGATAAAAATAGGGGAAAATATATATATAGAGATGGGTTTTTTTGTTCTAAGTTTCTTAGGCGAAAATGTTTAGGCCATATATATATATATATATATATATATATATATATATATATATATATATATATATATATATATATATATGCTTTTGATTAATTTATAAGAATTTCTTTAAAATGTTTGGTTAATTTCTGTTGAAATTCACTAGTTTTCATCAAAAGGCTTATAAAATTAAATGGCAAAATTAAAAATTTTAAATTTTTGGTAGCCATTTTAATTAAGTTGAGATATGGTTTAGGGAAGGTCTGTTCATTGCTACTTTTTTATTTTTTTGTATAGTGTGGAAGTAGCTTGTTTTCTTTTTCTTAATAACATGTAAATAATGAGGGGAAAAAATAAATGAGAGTTTTTGTTCATGTTTAATTGGGTTTGTAGTTACTAAATTGAATTAACTCTCGTATATGCCTATTATTATTGTTAATTTTGGATTAATTGGATTCTCCTATATATATATATATATATATATATATATATATATATATATATATATATATATGGTTTTGTCTCTTGTTAATTTGGTGTTGTAAAGTTTATCCTATAAAAAAAAAGGGAAAAAGTTGCAAAGTTTACGCGTATTTTTTGTCTCATACATAGAAAAAATATTATTTATCAGCAACTTGGTGTTCATTAATTTATTTATGGAAATGCCTAGATTTCAATTAATAATTTCAGGGGGAGAAATTATTTATGTAGACATGGTCCGCCACATCATCCGTGGACCACAAAAGTAGTTTGTTTTTTTATTCCACCTTTAATACTCTCAATATTCTTTGTTTTATAAATTTTGGTTTTATTTACATTTAAATAAATATCTTTTTCACAAAAAAATAGAATTTGTGAATGGCAAACTATTGCCCGTACCTGGTGCACCATGTCATCCATAGACCAATGACCATATCTACAATTAGTACGCGATGTGAACAAAGCTAATAAAATAAAATTATATTAATAATTATCATGTATGAAATATTAATTCTGTTAAAATATTATTATATTTCGTATAGAACTAAAAAATAATTAAAATTCACATTTATATATATATATATATATATATATTTGTCATTAGTAATATTAGAACAGTTGATATCATCATCCTTAATCATTTAAAAATAATTACTCGTTTCTAATTAGTTCAAAATTTTATTCACTCAAAGAGAAAAATAAAAAGAAAAAGAAAAATAAATGTCTTCGCGTTGTTTCAATTTTGAGATACTGAATGTTGAGTTATGAAAAAATATTATTATAATATTTTATACTTTTGTATAGAACAAATCAACTTGTGTTCAGAGTCGCGAACCCTACTTTGCGTTTGCTTGAGAAACGCAACTAAGCAATGTTCAATTTGCACTAAACCGAAGTGTTTTGAGCAAGAAACATAAGATAACTTGATAGATTTCTTTGCTACTTAAATAAGTATATATCGGTTTGAGTCGTGTTCACCGTAAACACTGTCGTTAGATCTCACAAATTGGTCAAGTCCTTGGTCGCTCTCAATCTTTTTGCCTTAAATGTTTAGACAATCATTAGAGAGTGAAACGAATTTTGTCCAGTTTTGGAACAGGTCTCTTAGCCTTAAGGATAGGTTCAGGTTTCTTCTTTTAGTGCAAATCATGGACTTTTCTATATCAAATGTTAAAGAGTGTTTTAATTAAAGTTCTACGTGTAATTGCTTCGTATTTTTAACTAAATTTATTTTTTAAAAAATAAATAAAGCGCATAGCTTTGTACCGTGCATTCTCTCTCTCTCTCAAAAAAAAAAAAAAAAAAAAAAAGAGCCACAATTTTAGAACAAATTTAATTGCCATATAATTTGTGAAATTTCAAAGCTCAATATTTTTTTTATTTATAAAAGAGAGATTGTGATCTTGCATTTTGAATAGAGAGAGAGTGTAAGGAGTTTATTAAAAGGTTAAATAAATTATTTTAAATTCCTAATTGTAAGTGATTAACACCACTTCCTTTCATTTATATATATAGTAGATATCAGATTAAATACGTTAATATATATTTTTGGACTCGTTTTCTACTAAGTTAATTTTTTAGATAATACGATAGCAAAGTTATATCTAAATATATGTATATCCTTTTATTATGCCATATGAAATTTCATAAAAATAGAGTACTCCCAAAATAACATGAACTCCCTTCAAAATTTAATTTATACCCACAAGCATATATATAATATAATTAATTTGCATATTTCAATCACATTATTCAAAATTCTCTTTAAAAATCTACATGATCATCACAAAACTAGCCCATCATTTATTTAACGACTAAGTAACCGTTCTATTATATAACCATTAATTTCCATGCATTTGATTCAAGTATAGTACAAATTAACAAAATAGTGGAAGGAAAAAAAAAAAAAAAAAAAAAGCAAACCAAATGGGAAAAGAAAACAATTTTGTTTTCATATAGATTTTACTTATTTTTATCTCATTTTAAATGATTATGACTAATAAATAAGTAGTTCAAAAAAGTCCTCCTTAATGAAGATTATTATTTTAATATCAGTTATTATTATTATATATATATATTTTTTGTCCTTATTTGGACAAATGAACATCTACTACTAATCACATTGTCACCATGATATGTACAGTTCAAATAAGATCATGATTATTGCGTGTTAAGTACACTTGTTATGCTCATACAAATAAAATCTACATGATGACGCACCTGATAGTAACATTTTGGATAAAAAGATTCTGTGGGCGAGCACTAATGACTTTAATCATTTTAAATTTATTATTATTTTTTTTTGGCAATTAAATATATAATCGATCAATATGTTATCCACTGAACACGAAAATTGTGGTTCTAATTTATTTATTTATTTATTTTTATAACTACGGTTATAGATATTTGAATAAATAATTTATTGGCTATAGTCACCGTAGAAAATAATAACTAATATACTGTATAATTAATGATTGGTATATTTACTATTATGATAAAAAAAAAAAAAAAATTGTGAGTATTTTGAGTATAAAAATTATGGATAAATTTTCAATAACACTGAGCTTTATAAATATTACTATCGAATTATGCATAAGAAACTCGACGGATAAATTCGTTGATTCTGGTCATTATTTATTAACCGAGTTGGCCAAATTCAATGAATTTAACGGTAGAAAAATATTAATTTTTTACTTAATTAATCTAAGTAATAAATTAATGTACAAAAAGTGCTTTTCCAATCAAGCTGCGTGAGCCTCCAATTAGTAGTTACTCCGGAATGTTCACACAAAAAGAGGCCAAATTCACCTCCGCTAAGGCCCGGAAAGACGTCCACATTCAAACGGAACCGCTTATTAAAAATTTCGGATTCGGATTTCGAAAATGTGAGATGGTACATATTCTCTTAATCACCTCCTTTTTTTTTTCTTTTTAATCCAGTAAATCCGAACGGTCCAACTCCCGCAGGTTGCCACCTGGCAGCGTTTCAACGACGGATGCAACTCCACGAATAAATACATCCAAGGTAAAATTGCATGGATACCCCCTCACGTACTATAATTGAGTAATTCCCTTCTCACTTCATTTTTTTTAAAAAAAAAAAATTGAGCTTTTTAGTTTTTATAATATTTTTTAAAATAAATTATTATTTATAATTTGACCTGAGTGAATAGTAATCTAAGTATCGAAGGAGACCTAAACTCGTCACTTATTTAATCAAATTTAACAATTTAATATAATTAACTCATAAAAAAAATAAACTTAAGGCTCTTTTTCAGAATATAATATAGTCGAGGGTTCTCCGCACAATTTTACCTCCTTCCACCTCTCCTTCTGATGACGTCATCTTCGCTCCAGAGTGTGCAAACGACGACTCGTCTATTTCGTTCCTATAAATTAAATTAAATCCCCCCTACCCCAAAATCCCCAAATCCAAAGAGAGAGAGAGAGAGAGAGAGAAACCCTAATTACCCGAAGAAGAAGGCGATGGAGGAGTACGACGAGGCGGAGATCGTGTGGCCCGACGACGGCGAGCAGAGCGGCGGCGACGACTACGGCGGCGCCGCCCCCGCAGCGGCGGAGCGGCGGAGGGCGGCGACCTCGGCGCCGATCCCCATCGCGCGCGTCGGCGTCTCCCGATCGTGGGGCTAGGGTTCGACGACGACGACGACGACGACGACGACGACGACGAGCCGCCGCCGCCGCACGTGGTGGCGGCGCGGCGGAGCGCGGCGGCGTTGTCGGTGTGCGTGGGGAACGGGAGGACGCTGAAGGGGCGCGATCTCACCCATTTCCGGAACTCGATCCTGCGGATGACGGGGTTCCTCGAAAAAATTAATTAATTAAAATTAATCGATCTATCGATTTGTTAATATATTTTAATTAATTCATAATAATAATAATAATAATAATTTGCGGCCAATTTTTGTATTTGTTGTTGTTTTTTTTTTTTTACGTTTTGAGCTTGGCTGAGTCCATTTTGTAATCTACACAATAATATATGTATCGAAAATAATTTTGAATTTTTTGAGTCCTTTTTTTTTTATTTCCTTTTCGTTTTAGGCAAAAATGTATGGATAAATTAATGGCCCCTCAACTTTAATATTTTTAGTTTAATTAAGCACAGTGTTAATGAAAGAGTATTAAAATGTTCTACATAAGTTATAATATATTTTATACAGTAACATATATTTTTAAAATTTTATTTTGCTTAAAGAGTCGTACGTAATAATAAAAATATTGGATTGAATATTTGTTTGGATCTAAAAGGGATGCAAATTTGAAGGACTTTATTAGCAATTTGCTTTGCTTGTCAAAGTTGAGTATTCGTTTGCGTCTGGTACACGTGAGAGATGGATCGAAGGCGTGAAATACAACAAATTTCCGGGACCATTTTGAAAGTTGGATTTTTTTTATTTTTTATTTTTTATTTTTATAAAATGGCAATCCATTTTTGAGCACCAAAAAGTTTCCTAAAAGGAAATTAATGTTAATGTTTGATATTTGATTTTCACCATTAGACTTAAATAGCATATTAATACCTCAATTATTTGAAAATTCTTTTTTTTCTTTCGTATGATGTTATCTGTTGTTTTTTTTTTTTTTTTTTTTTTTTTTCTTTTTTTGTTCTAAGATTGTTCTAAGAAAAAGAATAGTATACTATTTTTTTTATTTATTTTAAAATAAACTTAACTGAAAATATAAAATAATTAGACTTCAAATTCGAGATCTTGAATATCAACTACTAAATCTTTATCACTTATGTTAGGAACGATCAATCCGTTAGTAACTATATATATATATATATATATATATATATATATATATATATATATATAAGTATAGCTTATATATTTTTAAAAGTACAAGTCCATACATGTTTATAAATTTTTTACCATTAAATTTGTATTGAAATTTGTAGTTTTGTAAAGTCAAATAAAAAAAAAAAAAGATAAAGTAAAAAAATACAAATTTAATAATAAAAAATTTACATGTATGAGTAAACTTATATTTTTAAAAATATATAACTTCTACTATATATATATATATATATATATATATATATATATAACTAATCGAAAGTTTTTAATTTGGCTCGCTTTGCATGGGAATATGGCATTGACGTCAAGAATTTGACTTCTAAATGAGCCTAATTATTTTGTTCAGCTTTTTATTTTATTTTATTTACAATTTACAATTATATATTTGAAATTCTAATAAAAGTTTGTATACAAATATATTTCAATTAAACAACCAACGACTAAGACGCTCCATGAATAAACACACAGATTAGTCTGTATTTTAAATACTAATCATCTGTATGAATAAACATGCAGATTAATTAGTCTGTATTCTAAATACTAATCATCTACATTAGACAGTAACGTAACGTCTAATTAATTGTGCCTTGGATAAGAAAAATGGCTATTATTTTGGGTTGAGACATTTGGGTTCATGAAATGTTTGTTCATAATTTATTGAACTTAATATTCTTCAATCACCTGAGTTTGGTACGTTGTGAGTGACCTACTTGCACACGAAATTACCCACCAAGTTGTATTAATTAAGATATACGTAGCACATATATATATATATATATATATATATATATATATATATATATATATATATATATATATATATATATATATATATATATATAAAATTTGGTTGGAATACTATCAAGTAGATATAAAAATTATATTTTATATTTTTATATCCACTTGATATAAAAATATAAAATTTAAAAATTTAAATACTAATCTTGATTATAAAAATTTAAAAATTATATTATATTTTTTTTTGATATTTTTTTTTATACATCAAGTGGATATAAAAATAAACGATAGAAAATAAATATATTTCAAAAAAGTGATAATAGGCATCTTGTAATCAAGATTGCGAGTGTAGATTTTATTTTAAATAAATTTTTAAAAATTCAAATTAAAATTTAATTAATTTAATTTTTGTGTACTATTAAACAAGCAAAATACCCATATTTATCATTAAAAATATAAATTTTATAATTTTTTTTATCATTTAATTAATAATATCAAAAAAATTAAAAATTAATTTTTAAATACTTTCAGTAATCTAAATTATATTTAACAATACCAATCGTTGATTTAAAAACTCCATCATCAAGAATAAATGAGTGGCACATAGGGGTGGCAATCCAGCTCGCTGTTCGCGAGCCAGCTTGTGTTCGGCTCGAAATGAGCTCGAGATCGAATCGCTCGTTTAGTAAACGAGCCGAACACGAGCTGGGGTCAGCTCGCTAGTGTTCCGCTCGAATATATATATATATATATATATATATATATATATATATATATATATATATATATATATATATATATATTACTATTTATATTTTAGACCATTAATTTTTTGTGAATTTTAATTATTAGATTAAAATTTTAATTTTTAAATTTTCTTTTAACTTTATACCTAATAGTAGGAATAAAAATTAAATTTGTTGTTCGCGAGCTTGCTCGTGTTCGGCTCGTTAATAAATGAGCCGAATACGAGCCAAATTTTTCAGGTCGATATTTAAACGAGCCAGCTCGTGTTCCGCTCGTTGACACCCCTAGTGGCACGGGAGCTTCTTTACTAAATAGCATTCCAGCTCATATCTCTCTCTCTCTCTCTCTCTCTCTCTCTCTATATATATATATATATAGCACCCTGTTATTGTGCAAACCATGTAAAACAACTGGCTTGTAACTAATCTGTTGGCTACACACAAGTATAAAAAGGAAACTGTTATTAGGAGAGCAATATTTACTATTATAAGAGCAAAAGAAGGTTATAACATAGTTGGATACAATGTATGTGCTGAGGCAACAGTAGATGTTGCTTTGGCAATATCGATTCATGTCTTAAAGATATATAATAACATCACAGGAACATAAAATGATCACATATATCGCTAGTCGATCGCTAATGGTTTTACTTGTATTAGTGGGTTGATTACTCAGAAATTGACAGCAAGAAGAATATAGAGTTTCTAGAATATAAAGGTAAAAATTAGACAGCTTTCTTGCTTAGATCATTTGCTGAAACCGAACAATTAAACAGTCAGTCGGAAAATTCAACCCTTGATTGAACTACTAGCTCAACTAATGATGACATTCGACAATCTGATTAAGTTCGACGATGATCGATGCTGAAGGCATAAATAGTTTGATGATAGTTCAGTTACTAGTACTCGACGTTGAAAAACTGTTCCTCGAGCCAAGGTAAGTACTAATCAATATGAATTGTTAATGTGAAGCTCAAATTGATCATTAATACATCCACAAATTTCACACCTAACATACCAATTAACTTTGTCACATATGGATTAAGTACAGCAATCAACTATGAGATATCCATTGTTGTATGATGTGAGAGTTTCTGAGCAAACAATTCATTCCATTTTCTTTGTGTTCTCTTTATTATTATTTATCTCTCAATCTATTCTAATAACCAAGTCCAATAACCAACTAGAAGAGAGATTATCACTAGTAACGGGAAACCGATTAGATCACCACATGGAGATTACTTCATGGTTTATCTCTACCTTGTGACCTGGAAACATCATAAAGTAAATAAGAATACCTAACACACAACGCTATCGTAATTCGTTTGGATTCTACTAATAATAATTAAATGTTCCTTCATATGTCTTTACCATGTCATTTGATCTTATCCAAACTAAAAGTATCATGCATGCAGCAAATTGTTTGACCTCATTAAGCTTTAAGTACTCTTTAAACTCGATTTCGACGACCAGAATCGCTCCATGTGGTTTGAAAAGGAACCCTAATCTGAATCTTAGGATTAAGCTCTTTGAGGGTGACACAGCATTGACAAAAGTGACACAAGAAGCTTATGAGAATCTCAATATCATTGTGAGTTGGAAGTGTTGACATTTGTAATGAGGACAAACTACTTCAATGAACCCTTTTGGTTTGGTGGTTGAGAATTTTTAGATTTTTCAAGTCGAAAAATAATTTTGTATAATATGGTTATGATTGTTTGCAAGAATATTCCTGCATGTAGACCTAAGCAAAATCAGGGCTACATATGGAAAAACATGCCGGAGTTTGTCCAGTCCAAGCCCGATCATTTGGTTCGACTGGATTGGGCTGGTTAAGATGCTAAAACCTCGGGCTACACCAAGTCAACCAAAGAAATGAAAACCTTCAGCAGGCCCGAGAAACCGGGCTGGACCCAAGCTGACCCACAAAAAGTTGGGCCGAGCATGTTAGGTCGAGTCGGATCACGGGGACCGGAGCCCAAAGTATGCCCCTATAACGGGGCCCGGGCCCGAGAAACCAGGCTGGACCCAAGCTGACCCACAAAAAGTTGGGCCGAGCATGTTAGGTCGAGTCGGATCACGGGGCCCGGAGCCCAAAGTATGCCCCTATAACGGGGCCCGGGCCGAGAAATCGGGCTGGACCCAAGCTGACCCACAAAAAGTCGGGCCGAGCTATTAGGTCGAGTCGGATCACGGGGCCCGGAGCCCAAAGTATGCCCCTATAACGGGGCCCGGGCCCGAGAAACCGGGCTGGACCCAAGCTGAGCCACAAAAAGTTGGGCCGAGCATGTTAGATCGAGTCGGATCACGGGGCCCGGAGCCCAAAGTATGCCCCTATAACGGGGCCCGGGCCCGAGAAACCGGGCTGGACCCAAGCTGACCCACAAAAAGTTGGCCGAGCATGTTAGGTCGAGTCGGATCACGGGGCCCGGAGCCCAAAGTATGCCCCTATAACGGGGCCCGAGCCCGAGAAACCGGGCTGAACCCAAGCTGACCCACAAAAAGTTGGGCCGAGCATGTTAGGTCGAGTCGGATCACGGGGCCCGGAGCCCAAAGTATGCCCCTATAACGGGGCCCGGGCCCGAGAAACCGGGCTGGACCCAAGCTGACCCACAAAAAGTTGGGCCAAGCATGTTAGGTCGAGTCGGATGTAACAAATCCAGACGATCCGCAGCCGATCGTGATGAGATCTCTCTGAATCTGGCTTGGCGGAGAGGATGATGGGTAGCTCTTGTGATTCCCACCCGATCTATGATGAGAATTATCTGAGATCAATCAGGTAAGAACTACTATCCAATGCTCGATTTGATCTTAGATGATCAAATCGAGGAAATTGGGGTTTCGGGTCTGAGATTTGGGAGAAGAGAAGGGAGATTTGGGAGGAGGAGAGGAGAATTTTAGAGGGAAGAGGTAGGGAAGGAGAAGAAGTGGGAATTCTTATTCAAATTTCCGATCCTTTGTTTGTAATACAAATTACTATTTATACTACTCTTTACTTAGGCTAATTTGTAATAATACCCTCTTCAGGGCTGGTACTGTAAATTGTTTATTACAAGTGGGTCTTAATTGGGCCTAATGTGAATCCGAACTGGGCCGCTCGGACTGGATTTGCCTCTTCCACAGTGCTGCTTCTCCACGGATCCGAACCATCTGCATCTGCACCCGCTCCACCGGAACTTCGGATCGGCACCCGTCTCTCCTGCCCGCTCCATTCGGAACACTCCAGACCTCCCTGCCACCCATCTTGTCTCATCTACTACTGTACTACATTCTAACTTTACCCTGGTTACCATCTCCTCCTCACTACGGTCTCATTCCTCTCTTAACTCTTCATCTTCTTCACCAGCACAGCTCTTCTATAGCTTCCCTACTACACTCTTCCTCCCCATCTTCTACAACGGTTACATCGGATCACGGGGCCCGGAGCCCAAAGTATGCCCCTATAATGGGCCATGGCATATTCAGCCAGCCATGAGTTTGGACTCCGGTGAAGAACGCATTAACAAACTAAAAAAAAATGATTCATCTTGACCTGTGCATCTCTCTTTTCAATAAAATATTTATTTGATTTTAAGTTAGTGGTATGCATAGTAATGAAATTAAACATTTGGACAAAAGAAGTTACACAGCAGCAAAGTTTCAACAAAGTAATCAAATCAACACCACAGTATAATAACCTCATAGAGGACCAAAAACAGAGAGACAAGAATTTAACAACAACTAGAAGAATTATCTTAGCTGCAATTGTAGTAAATTAAGAGCTAATGGGCAGCAGCACAGATAAAAAGAATAGCCTCAAGTGCTAATAAATAGATTCAGAAATTGGTCAAACTAACCAGCAGTAGAGTTCTCAGTCTCAATCAACTAAGACCTTCCTGTTGGGCTCAAAAACATGCTTGACAAGTGAATCCTTGATGGATAATAACTCGGGAAACTCCCGCTTCAACTTTGATGCATCCATTTCGTTATTGCTTCGTGGCGCAACTATAACTTTGGCCTGTTCTTCGAGTGTAAAGTTGACCCACCTGAAGTCAGGATCAATGTACTTCTTGTACATCTCCAGGATCTCATTGTGGCTCACAACACCAGGATTGGTGAAGTTCCAAATACCCCTGCAATTTCTTTTTGCCATCTCGACTGAGATCGGCAGGAGCTCATCCAAAATAGTCATGCTGTTCAGGATGTTCACCACTTTGTCATAACGCGCAATTTTAGTGATGAAGTTGCGCGGGTTGCTTAAATCAGATGATATAGGCATTCTGACTCGAAGTGTGCAGACATTGTCAAATTCTTTCAGAAGCTCTTCAACCTGCAATCGCACCAAAAGCAACTTTGGTATAAGTTCGTAAAATCTAAAAAACAGAAGATAGTGCCTGTGTATCCTAGCTTCAGGAGCAGCTTTCCTACTCCAAAAGGCAGCAGCAACCAACCAATTAAAATGTATAAAGTTCCAGAGATTTGATTTGGCAGAAAAGCTGGAACGAACATCTGAGCCCCAAAGGGAGAAGTTCTAATATAAAGTTTCTGCGTCTACTACAGCAAAAAGCTGTTGCGCAGATTGATAATAAAAGAGCTGCTGATACTCTTTTGAATAACTCTACTCAAATAACGGTTCTCTAGAAGCCCCATCCGGGCTGAACAGTTTCACAGTTCGAAAAACAGATTCACCGAGGCAAATAGAAACTTACCATTGCCTTGGTCTTTGAATAGAATGAGCCAGTAAAGTTTGGTTTATCTTCCTCCTTGAATCCGATTCCCGACCCTTGTGGGTGCTCAGCATCATACTCGAATATACACCCTGTAGCATAGTTCATCATTAACAATCCATGCTCCCTACAAACATCAGCCAGATTTAATGTGCCCGCGACATTGGTCCGGATAGTCTCGGGCTTGTGAGTCTCGCACCAGTCGACATTGGGCCGCCCGGTCACACCAGCAGCATTGAAAACATGCGTCGGTTTCACCTCTTGAATATCCAGAACGAGCTGAGAACGCTCTTCGAGACGGCCTTTCCCATACTCAAATGGTATTCCCTGCTTGTCGCATATCTTACCAAGAAGCCCACCGATCCATCCGGTCCTACCATATATCAAGAACTTCAAAGGTGGATTTTGAGGAGAGCTACTCTTTTGAACAGGAACTGCATTTGTTGTTGTTTTCTGATTGATGCTTTCCTTTGAGGAGGAAACCATCCCTCTGATTTCTTCAGACCAGTTATGCCTTTCAATTCCAGGCATCATCAACATCCTCGGATGAGGCAATAAAGCCCCCGCTACATCTCCCCACCAGTAAGGATTATTCGTGTACCACTCTATTGTCCTTCGCAGCCCCTCCTTCCAAGGCGTCCTTTCCAACCATCCCAAATTCTTTAGCTTTTGGTCATCCAGGAAGTACCTCTGATCATTAAACGGCCTGTTCTCCACAAACTTAATTACACTGTTAGCGTCCAAATTGAAAAGGTTACATATATCTCTCGCGACATCAATCACCCTCCTCTCTTTTTTAGTCCCGATATTGTATACATGTCCCACTTCTCCTTTGTGAAGAATAACCTCAAAGGCCTCAGCAACATCCTCACAGTAGAGGTAGCTTCTCACATTAGACCCATCGCCATGAATAGGAAGTTGCTCTCCCCTCATGGCAAGGAGAATGAACTTCGGGATGAGCTTCTCAGGAAATTGGTTCGGCCCGTATACATTATTTCCTCGAGTAGTAATTACAGGCAGACCATATGACCTCCCATAAGCCATCACAAGCATCTCAGCCCCAGCTTTTGTAGCTGAGTATGGATTTGTAGGTAGTAGTTGAGATGCCTCGTGATTTCCAACCACGGCATCCTCATCGGTCTCTCCGTACACCTCATCAGTACTAACGTGAATAAACCTTCTGATTTGACCAGTGACCTTGCAGGCCTCAAGGAGGACATGGGTTCCGTAGATGTTGTTCTTTGTGAACTCGAACGAATTTCCAAATGAATTATCAACATGGGTCTGAGCCGCAAAGTGCATGATGGTATCGATAGATTCTGTGATGAGGAGATAGTTTACGAGATCGGCACTGCCAATGTCGCCCTTGACGAACTTGAAGTTAGGCGATAAGCGGGACGCGTTGAGGTTCTGTAAGTTGGAGCAGTAGTCGAGCTTGTCAAGTACCACAATTTTGTACTCCGGGTAGTTGCGGATCAGGCGGTTGGCTACATGGGACGCAATGAATCCGGCTGCGCCAGTGATGAGAATGTTCTGAGGCCTATACGTCGCCATCTTCTTCTTCCTCTTTTCCGTCGACTAAATCTGCAGATAAAATCATAAAATGTAAAAAAATGCATAAGTTTCCATGGCATTCGAGAGTGTTTCATTCATACTCTGCAGAAAACTTTGAAAGATTTCTTCATTTTTCCGAGAAAATACCGGAAAGCACCTGAAATTTCAGCCACTCGAAGATAATCAGTTACAGTGCATATTAAAACAACATATGTGTCTAATAATCTCTTATAATTCTACCGGCAATTCCTTCATCATTCCTCGATCTAGAAATGTCTAAATTGATATAAATAATATCCAATCGAAACTTTTCTCATCCAGTATTTACAGGATCATAAAGAAACAATCACCCTAAATTGAGCAAATAAATTTTCTTAGAACATATCAACATAACATAGCATTATTTTGAGCATATATGCATCTATTCTCCCACATTTAACTAATAATCTAAATGGAGTTCCTAAAATTTGCAACTTTGCATCAGCCGCATTGCGTTAATATATTTGGGATTTAAAAAAAAAAAAAAAAAATCCTAAATAGTTAAGAAATTAATTAGCAACTTTGCAGCATACTAGTTCAATTTTACGGGATCTAAAACTCCACTAACATAATCTACTCCAGATCTAATATAGATCAAAAAATGCAAATGAATCATATAATCGAATAGAATTAAAATCCAAAGCCATAATAATCACGATTTAGAGATTCAAAACATCACAAATTCTTCTCCGATCCAATTAAAAAATGCATCTAAACAAAATCTAAAGTATTTTCCCCCAAACGATGAAATTAGAGCATGGATCTACAGAGAAATAAAATTTAAAAAAAAAAAAAGAAAGAAAGAAAGAAAACTTACGAAAAGTAAACGATCGCGAACGCGCAAGTGAGGGGAAAAATTACATAGCATAAGAGCGGAGTAAACGAGAGTCCGCATATATAGGTGAGCGGGGGTGGGGAAATGAGTGGGTAAGTTGGCGGAGCAGAACGTGCGTGCGACGCCCCCGCATGCGACGCTTGTTACGGAGATTTACATCTGGTGAAAATGTATAGAGACCCCCTTAACTATAGCATATTCTGAAAGAGCCCTCTTTCAACTTTGTTACTCTTTTTTTTTTTTTGGTTACAGTTCCCTTTTAATTATTTGGAATCAAGTGATTGATTTTTTATCAAAAAATTTTAATCACAACAAGTAATATTTTTAACTTAATTAATTAGAATAACACAAATAATAGAAAATCGAATTTAAAGGATCCAATTCAGCAAAGTTTGACGAACAGAACAGTGTGATTCAGTTCACATTTAAAATTTTAAATATTCAGTTTTTAATCTAAATTTCATACTGTATTATATAAATCAAATATCCATTTTTAGTATAAAAAATAGTGCTTTTCGAATTTAAATCATAAAAAGCAGTTGCTAAGTTTCTTAGGCTCCGTTTGTTTTGAGAACGGGAACGGGAATAGCGGGCTTATCCCCCTTATTCTGCCAAACGCATCTGGAATCGTCTGGTATTGCTTAACCCAGAACAAGGAGAATAGCTGGTATAACAAATCCCATCCTATTATTTTACTATAAAATTTTTTACCATATTATCCTTCTTATCTACTTTATCTCATCCCAACATATTATTTTAATAAAAACTCTCTCCTCACTCTCTCTCCTCTTCCTTCCTTTCTCTCTTCCCAATACACTCTCATCATCACAAATCCCTCTCTCCTCTCTCTCTTTTCCTTCATCCCACCTCCTTTCTCTCTTCCCAATACACTCTCATCATCACAAATTAATATTATAAAATTTTAAATTTATTATTTAAAATAAATATTATAAAATTTATTATTTAAAATAAATATTATAAAATTTATTATTTAAAATAAATATTATAAAATTTTAAATCTTAAAATTAAAATTAAATGTCATAATAAAGCTCGTTGGTACAAATTTACAAATATTTATCAAATATACGAATTTTGTGAATTTTAAAAAAAAATAATATTAAAAATTAATTATTTAAAATTAATATTATAAAATTGTAAATCTTAAAATTAAAATGTTGAAATTTTATATTTTAAATTTAAATTTTAAGTTGAAAAAATTATTTATTAAATTAAATGTATTATTTTTAATGACATAATAAAGCTCGTTGTTACAAATTTACAAATATTTATCAAATATACGAATTTTGTGAATTTTAAAAAAAAATTATATTAAAAATTAATTATTTAAAATTAATATTATAAAATTGTAAATTTTAAAATTAAAATGTTGAAATTTTATATTTTAAATTTAAATTTTAAGTTGAAAAAATTATTTATTAAATTAAATGTATTATTTTTAAATAATATATTTTAATTACGATTATAATTTTACTTTTATTTTTTTAAACTATTAATCTATTAATTAAAACGAACTAATCAATTTTTAACAACTTTTATCACATATTAACTCTTGGGGGCAAAAAGGTAATTTATCCTTCTTATCCTCATTATCTCTCCTATTCCTCATTAATAAACCAAACACAAATTCTCTTATCCCTGGAACCATCCCCAAACGAGATTAAGCTCTAGTTCCCAACTTTATACTTATCCCCGATTTAGCCAATTCCAGCTTAATCCCGTTCCAAACGCATCCTTATGCTCTCACCCAATTATGTGATGTGACATAATTTTTCACCTAAATTATTTTCTTTAAAAAGGAAAAATCAATGCTGTAAACGCGCAAACGCGAACTATTTGTCGCTGTGGACAGCTCATTCAGGAAGAAACTGCACCGTACTTTACTGCAATCTTAATAAGAGTCAAAATAAAGGCTTTTTTTTTTATAATTATTCTTCTAATAATTTGTTTATAAATAATTTATTAAAATTTATTTTATTTCTGCTAGCTGTACAAACGCGGTATATGCGATGAAGTTTAAATTAAATAAGATGAATAATTGATCGTATTTAGATAAATTATATATAGCTGTACCGTGTTCTTTCTTATTCCATAATCCGGATAGAGGCCACAGTGACCTGCGGGAGGAGACCACACGGATACAGGCTGGCATGGCACTGATCATAATTCATGACTGGGTACAATTCCTGATCCGAATAAGTTCGAAACAGACCATACCGAACCACAACTTTAATCTATTTTTTATATTTTTAAAAAATATTTTTAATTAGCATTAATATATATAATAAATAAGTTTTCTGATTAATATTTTTAAAATTATTCAAAATTAGAATATTTTATTTTTATTTTTTTAAAAAATGAGCCGTGCTGAGTAACGGCCCAGCATGGGCGGTAGCCTTGACGGGTCGAGCCGGGCCGGGCCACAGTCGATCCGGTTGCTTTTACACCTTCCTTTGCTCACAAAATTACAACAATAATAATTTTCTAAATTTGTAGCTCACAACATAGAAAATTAATTCCGTTTTAATTCGGTGTCCCTCTCCGTTCCTCAATGTCGAATCGCGTTCACAAATCGTCGACATATCAATCTCGCAGCAAACGTAAGTTCCGATCCATTTTTCTCGCAGTTGCAGCTTCAATTTCGGTAATCTGCGTGCTATATTTCCATGTAATCGAATCAAAGCCCAGTTCCCAAACCCTAGCTCCTGCAGTTCAGTTCATAACGCCCAGTGTTGAATTCAGCAATGGCACAGTCGCAATATGGCGAATCCCCGATTCGCCGAAAGCAGCCGTGTTCGTCGCCCACGGCTGCAATTGCCGGGCGGCCAACTTTTGGGACAAATCCCCGAGCTGTCCGGATTGCGTCGGGCTGCCCGAAGATCGGGCCGTCGTGCTCCGCGCGCTTAGCCGGCGGTTCGCGGTGCTGACGATTTCTAGCGTGGGCAGATGTTGGTCGGTCCGAAAGGACTTGCGGAATGTTAAGTGGATCGTGGAATGGTGGGTCGGGAAGTATGAGCTCGGAAAGATCCCTCTCGCGGCGCTCGGAGCGTCGTCGGGCGGTCATTTTGTTTCCGCGCTTGCCGCCGAGGTGCGGTTTAGTAGCATTGCGCTTATGATCGCAGAAGGGGTGTTCGGATCGACGGAGATCCCGGCCGGCTATCCGCCGACCCTTTTTGTTCACATGCCCAAGGATTCGCGGAGAGCCGAGTTGATCGAGATGAGCATGGAGTTGCTCCGGAAGAAGGGGGTTCGAGTTAAAGAGATTAGGTGTTTGGAGTTTCCTCTGACGCCGACGCTTCTATCCGAGAGGATACCGGCGTTGAATGAAGAATTCTCTGTCGAGGTTTATGAGCTGTTTCGGGAGAAAGGGTTTGTCGACGAGAAGGGGCTCATGAGAAAGGACGGGCGGTCGACTCGGTGGAAACAAGCGGTCGACGAGAGAGGGCTTTTGTCGGGAAAGTATGAGTGGGTTGATCATATACAACAGGAGTTGAATCTCGCGTACGGGTACCATGAGATGACGAGCTTGCAGGTCGATGATATTCTCGACTGGTTTGAAGTTAACATGGAAAGATGAAGATCGTGCCTGCTGATTAAAGTCATTAGAGTCCGACGATGCTTCAAAAATCTGGTACAAATTACGCCTGTTATGTTTATGCAAATATTTTTGTCCTGATTGGTACTGGTACAAATATTGCTACTAAATTGTCAAATGCTGTGTCAATGACGAGCTTTACTAATCCTTCGAGGTTACATTGGAGGCGAAAGATAAGGTTTTCAAGTTCTGCACAATTGGTTTCTTTTGGCTCTCAAATTGCAACTTTGCGTATAAAGTTTTCCTTGTGGAGATTATTTAGAGCAATAGATATGTGATTACCCAAGTTTCCAATCTCTACCTAATATGCGCCTGCTTGGATAATATGTTACTTCTCATTGAAGATTTTAATTGAAAAAATAATAAAATCAAATATCTATTTTCCAAACTCAAAATGTCAAGCATAATTAGTCTGCCCTGTTTTAATTGAGGTTCTTCTTATCTGTTTGGAAGAACCTTCTAGACTGAACTTGTATGCTCTGCTTTCAGATGACTAAACCTTGCCTTGCAGGCTTTTTCTGCGACGAGAAAGTGCAAAATGAATAGTTGTTCTCTTCTTTTTAATTTATCTTGATGTCTTTATCATTACAAGATGCCTCCATCTCCACTAAGTTCTATCATGTTATCTCCGCATTTCTTTTTATCATTTGTTTCTATTATGTTATCTCTTTATGACTAGTTTTAGCCTTTTCCTCAGTGAGACGTCGGCTTCATTGTGCAGCTTCTTTATTCAAATTTGCAAGTTCTTGTTATTGTTGATCATTTCTTGATTTCTGGTACAGCTTGACGAGCGCATTCATAAGTTTCACTTTTACAACAGCTAATCAATTTACTGAACAACACATTATTTTGAATATGATCAGAGTTATCTGTGCTTGCTTTGCATTTTGTGAAATTTATATCTGCAGTCATTTCATGTCCTTCTTTAGACCTTTTTCAATCAAATATTTGAGCCTTACTCGCTTTTGTGTTGTATTTAACAAACCTAGTCCACTGATAGCGCCTTTGGATACATTTATACCATCATACCTGTTCAAACAAATCATCTCCTTTGACTCCATCATTATACTAATCTAAATAGGGGAACTATGTGTGTTCATTTATTTCCACTTGAATGCGTGGCATGAATTTTGTGATATAAATTTCATAGAGAATCCCCACCTCATTGAATGCGTCCTATCCTTTTCTGTATGTACTAAATTAGAATTTTATGATCTCAGTAAGACCTTGGTATTATATCAGTAACTATGATACAGAAAACAGCATCATAGTAATAATTTTCTTTCACCAAAATATGTGGACCTAGTTTTCATACAGGATTCACTATTTAAAGTTTGGGGCTATGAGATTTTCATTTAATATTTTCATCTCTCTCTATATATAAATTACCGTAGAAGATCACATTAGACCTATGTAATTTTAGCAGCCGTAAATAAACAACAACAAGCACACAATTATATCTTCGGTCACCAAATATAACTAATATTTAACTTAGACATGTGTGACACCAAAAACACATCATGGTTCATAACACCAAACACAGCTAACTCATCATAAACACTGAAGTTTAACATGCATGCTACCTAAAAAAAAAACAACTTAGGGATGGATACACATAATAAAGAGACATATTATATAAAACTACTGATGCTTGATGCGTCCTTCATTGGCCTTCCTAAAGAGCTGAGCCTGGGCCATGGCGGAATGTTCGGAGCCGACCGCGGCCATGAACGCGTCCCTCACTTGCTGCGTCGTGAATGCAAACCGCTTGTTGACAAGAGAGTTGAGCAGAGACGCCGTGCCTTCTCTGTAGAGGGCCCCGATTCCGTCGTCACGTGTGTTCGACAGCGCCTGCGGCAAGCTGAGGGTCCTCCCAAAAGGAGAAGATGCCACCGGGCCGAAGATTCTGCCAATGGTGCCCCAGTATCCAAGGACGCCCCATATTATCGCTGGGTGGGTTCGCCAGAAGCTTCAAAGTAATCACATGAAAATGGTAAGAGATAAAAAAAAAAAAAAAAAATTCTGTTCTTTTCTTTTGCAAAGAAATTTACTTTTTTGTGTGTGGGTTTGTATAAGTTGTGTTTCTTTTGTTTTCGCGATTTAGTTAGCTGACTAACTTTTAGAATCTTGGGCTTGTGGGGATATTTGTGTAGAAAGGAAAAGAAAGCAGATTGTTTCGTAAAAAAGCAATTTGTGTACACTTGAATACTTGATTGAGTTTAAAATGGCTTACTTGCAAGTGCCAGTAAAGAAGGGCGGGCTGTTGGGGTCGAACGGCGTGGGAGTCGACGGAGGGGTGGGGATCGGGAGGAATGGAGTTGGCGGCGTGATCGGGACAAGAGGGCTTGGTGCGATATTCCCCACAAGCGGAGGGGAGGGCGGAGTGGTGATGATGGGCGTGGGTGGGTTGTAGTACCCTCCGCCGGCATGCGGAGGAGTGGTGATGATGGGCGTGGGTGGGTTGTAGTACCCTCCGCCGGCATGCCGAGGCGTCGGCGGCGTCCCACCATATGACGGCGGCGTCCCATCATGCGACGGCGTCGGGCAATTGGAGGGAGTGCTTGGTGGTGAATCTGCATCATATCCACAACACTATGAGACAAAGGTACGCAATTGTTTCACAACAACTTATCGACCGAGAGAGAGAGGTCCTGTTTGGCCCTACTTTTGAGATGCGGTTTGGGCCATCACTACAGTGACACCATTCTTGGAGTTTACACATGCACACCGCAATGCGGTGTGTTCGTAGTTTGAAATGCACTACTGAGCCAAAGAGTCCCTCAGAGAAAGATAGAGATAGAGAGAGAAAGAGTACTTACGACTATGGTGGTGGGGATCAGGATGGTAGTAGTTTTTCTCTTCGGTGAACCCCCCAAGTTTCCTAGCCGTTACTGGGGATACAACTCCATTAGAAACCAATCCCAGTAACAAAAAACACATGACAAGTGCCATTCTCTTCTCACCCTCCATCTCTTTACCTTTACCTTTACCCAAACTCAAATCTCACTAGAAACTTAGATACCAAGAAAGTGTAGCTGTTGTGTAGTAACCACCACCCCCTATATACACTAGGAAGGGATAAATTGAATTGAATTCACAGCACTGCAACAAAGGCATAAATGCATATGCAGAGACAGACCAAGTAGTTAGTTGAAAACTTGCAGGTGCATTTATAAGTTGTAAATTAAATTTTGTAGCACAAACCCTAGGGAGAAAAAGAGGGGTGGGGTGGGGTGGGGTTACTATTGTAGAGGGGAGGAAAAGTGATCTAATGTATGTTACCTTAGATTTGGAAAATATTTTTCTTCTTAAATGAATGGGGTGACCTCATCCATCTGTATTTAGGCTAGCTACTATAGGATAAATGGGATGGGGCTGTTTCTATCAATATAGATATGGTATGGGTATGTTTTCAGTATATACAAGTAAAATGCTTATTTCGATAGGTAATTAAGAGTGCCATATTAAATGTGTGCAATGAAGGAACTTATTTTCACTGGTTCAGGATAAATTTTCAGTTTCCTAGACCCAGTCCATGGTCTAGCACTCCTACTTATCATTTAACCAACAGGGGCCTATTTTCTTTCTTTCTTTCTTTCTTTCTTTTGAGAATAGGGAGTTTTGTCATTTGCATTGCAACTGCAACTTAAATGTAACAAATCCTCAATATGGACGATTTTTTTATGGCAAGTATTTAAGATTTTGAAGATCACATCCAATGAAAGCTGACATTTAGATTGTGGAGTCTCTAGGGTCAAAAATTATGGACCAGTTTTGGGCTGGTGTGGTGGACTAGGTCCAGGCAATATTTTCTTCATAATATCAGGGCCTTTTTCCATTGTCAGTGCTTCAATTTAATGAGGACAGCAAGTCTTCATAAGGGTGTCATAAGTATTCGGACAACATATAATGTGTTCAACTACCTCATGCCTCCTCGGACATATAGATATTACATGGTACAGTATCATTAGTTTTCTTATTAATTACTGCTCACAGTCCCATGCATTTGCATTTAGCTCTACAGCTGTAAACTAACTAGGGCATCCCATACTAGTAAAGAGTAGGGATGTGCCAGGTAAGAGAGAGAGAGAGAGAGAGAGAGAGAGAGAGAGAGATTCTTGGCTTTTTAATTTGACCAACTGGTGTGTAACTTGTTAGATTGTACTTGTGCATTAGATCATATCTTATTTGATTCATTGGTTTGTTCTCGACCGTGCATTTATCCAATTTTTCATGAGTAGAGTAAGCTGATATAGCATAAGCTATTTATGGGCTAGGCAAGGTGAGTCTCATTTTGTCTCGAGTAAGAACATGGTCTCTATCTTCTCCTGTTCAGAGGTTTTAGTGCGGATTTTCTCTCTATCGCTCCGTCTAGTTCACCGCCCCAGCGGACTCTCCTTCTTTCTCACCAATGTCTATGGACCGCCTGGGTGGGATCAGAAGGAAGCTTTTTGTTCGGAACTGGGGTCTCTCAAGGATCTTTGTAGTGGACCGTGGTTGGTCTGCGGGGACTTCAATCTCACCCGGAACCAGGATGAGCGTAGGGGCAGGAACTGGAGCAACAAACTGATGTGTTTGTTCGCTAATCTTATCAATTCGCTGGAGCTGATCGACCTTCCGATAGGCAACCAGCAGTACACGTGGTCTAATCTTCAACGTTTCCCCACCCTTGCCAAGCTGGATCGGTTTCTCATTTCGACAAAGTGGGACGCATGTCTCCCCGGTTCCAACGTTTCGGGGTTACCGCGCATCACATCAGACCACATACCTCTCTTACTGAAGACCCAGACCAAGCCGCGCCCATGCCTCTTCAGATTCGAGAAGGTGTGGCTGACCCGGAATGACTTTAACCTCTTGGTACCAGTTTGGTGGAACGAGCAGAACTCCACGATTGGGGGCGCCCTCTCCTTTGCTGCAAAGCTGCGTCACTGTCGAAAGAGGATCAAGGAATGGAGTAAAGCCAATTTCTACAACATCCGGAACTCTAAGTGGTTGATCACTGAGGAAATCCAAAAGCTGGACCTCCTGGAGGAGCGGGCTGGCCTAACCGCCGAGCAACTCTAAACTCGAACTCGGCTAAAATCGGACTACAAGAGTATCATCGGAGACGAAGAGTTGCTCTGGCAAGTGTAATATACCGAATTTTCGGCACATAAATAAATGTAAATAAAGGTGGTATGAAATACTAGTGTTATGAAAGTTGGGGAAGTAAGGAACATTTGGACGCAAGTTGGGCCCAATTCGGGTTAATATGGAGAGATCTAAAAATTTATTGGAGAAAGGGGGCCCAGATTTTTAGTAAAAAATTTACAGTGTCAGAAAATTCCGAGAAAATTACGGGAGCCCCGTAAATATGTTTTAAGACCACAGAAAAAGTTTCGCGTTGATCGGATGTCTGATAGTGAGAACGGGCTCCGCCAACAGTGTCAAAAAATTCTGAGAAAATTACAGGAGCTGTGTAATTATCTTTTAAGGTCACAGTAAAAATTTCGTGTTGATCGGATACCCGGATTGCGAGAACGGGGTCTGCCAATAATTCTGGACACAGCGGGGCTTTTGGTGGCCCAGAAATGGCCAAAAGTGAAAATTTAAATTTTTCTGTAGTAAATTAAGCTGAAACGAAGTCGTCTGTAAAATTTGGACGGAAACGAACGAAAAATGGATAGAAAACGGGACAAAAACGAATTTACAAGGCGTGCGGCACGCTGCGCAATGCGCACAGCTGGCGCGCAAATGCGCGGGATGGGCGCGCCGCGTGGCGTGGGAGGCGCCCCCTAGACCCGGTGCGTGCTCCCTTAGTGGTGGACCGCCACTTGGCGGTTCTCTATTGGGCAATCCGTGGACCCGGTCCACCATCTTCTCCTTTCCTTTCTTTTCTTCCTTTTCTTCTTTCTTTTCTTCTTCTTCCTTCTTCCCCGCAGACCCTCCTCTCCCTTCTGTTCTTCTTCTCCAACAGAGCTAGGAGGGAGAGAGAGAGAGAGAGAGAGAGAGAGAGAAAGAAAGAGAAAAAAAAAAAAAAAAAAATGGAAGATTTCGTGGGAGATGGTGCGGCGCGCCGTGGACCTCGTGGGCGACGCGACTGTGCGAGGTAAGCCCCGCATATTATTTTGTGGTATTGTTGGCACAATATTTATGTCTCCTTTGGGTTTGGATTTGACCCCATTATCGTGTTGCGTGTTAGGAACCGAGTTATACTGCGCCGTTTTGCTGCGCGGACTGCCGGGGGCAGTTTTGGCGCGCCCCGTTTTGCGTGCCAGTTGTGGAAGAAATGTTCCGTTTTGCGTGCGGATTCGGCAAAAATGTACAGTTTTGGGCGCAAACTCGAAAAACATGCACCGTTTTGCGTGCAACGTTGAAAAAGAAAAGTGCATCGTTTTGCGTGCCGACCCGAGGTACGTGCTCCGTTTTGCGTGCAGGTTGGACTAACGCGCACCGTTTTGCGCGGTCTCTAATATTATACATCATTTTTCGTGCAGGGATAGAAAAATATGCACCGTTTTGCGTGCAACCTTACAGTTAAACGTGCACCGTTTTGCGTGCAGATCGTTTTATCGCGCACCGTTTTGCGTGCTGTTTCTAATATTATACATCGTTTTCGTATAGGGATAGAAAAATATGCACCGTTTTGCGTGCAACCTTACAGTTAAACGTGCACCGTTTTGCGTGCAGATCGTTTTATCGCGCACCGTTTTGCGTGCTGTTTCTAATATTATACATCGTTTTTGTGCAGGGATAGAAAAATATGCACCGTTTTGCGTGCAACCTTACAGTTAAACGTGTACCGTTTTGCGTGCAGATCATTTTATCGCGCATCATTTTGCATGCAGTTTCTAATATTATACATCGTTTTTCGTGCAGGGATAGAAAATATGCACCGTTTTGCGTGCAACCTTACATTAAACGTGCACCGTTTTGCGTGCAGATTCGAGGTACGTGCATCATTTTGCGTGCCGGTTGTATTGTCGCGCATCGTTTTGCGTGCACTCTCTAATATTATACATCATTTTTCGTACAGGGTTAGAAAAAACGTGCACCGTTTTACGTGCAATCCTACAGTAGAGCGTGCATCGTTTTGCGTGCAGATTCGAGGTACGTGCACCGTTTTGCGTGCCGGTTGATTTAACGCGCACCGTTTTGCGTGCGGGTTTTAGTGACGTGCATCGTTTTGCATGCAGGTTTGGTGGACGTGCACCGTTTTGCGTGCAGACTCGAAAGAAGTGCATCGTTTTGCGTGCAAGCTCGAGGAGACAAGTAGAATCGCACGGAGACCAATTGCAAGTGTCTACAAGCAATTGGGTACACTACAAGGTGGGGGATTCTGCCGAAATTGGGTGACCTCTCCCCTTGCTCCCTTGCTTTTTGATCTAGAAGCATGATAGTAGCCTGTTAGAGGCGTTAGGTAATTATGATTAAGATTGCATGTTTAGAGGTTCACAGATGAAAAGTGCAACTGTTGGTTGCCCATATCAGATGATATATGTGCATGTGTAGAGAAATTTAGAGGAAAAGCGACATTTATGATTTATCCACAATAGGGGATAAACTTGTATGTGTAGATGGACACAGATGATAAATGCAACTGTCAGTTGCCAAAAGGAGATAATTCATTTTCATGTGCAAAAAGGGCTTAGAGGATAAATATTATTTTTATGATGGATATGAAAATAATTGCATGCGTAGAAATGAGTAATTACTGGATGACTGTGAGCATGTTAGGGTACAACCCTAGAAATCATGTGATATAAGTGAACAGAACTTGTTGGTAGTAAGACTAGGAGAAAACCTAGTGTAGGGGTTTGATTGGTAGTGAGACTAGGAGAAAACCTAGTTTAGGGGTTTGACGAGTGACATCAACTTAGGAGTTATCCTAGGAAGGATGAGTGGCATGGTCTTAGGTGATAACCTAAGGACACTGGATAGAGTGATCAACATAGAGTCAGAAAACTCTAGGGTGTATATGACATGGAACTTAGGTAAAGAGAACCTAAGGAGAACTAGTGTTCAACATAGAGTCAAGGAACTCTAGGATGAGTATGACATGGAACTTAGGTAAAGAAACCTAAGGTGAACTAGAGGTCAGCATAGAGTCATGGAACTCTAGGACAGGTATGACATGGGACTTAGGTAAAGGGAACCTAAGTTGAGCTAGGAGAGTTTAAACTCACAGACAGGAAAATAGAGTCAAGTTGACTCTAGGATTCAGTAAGGAATCAGGAGGATGGAAAAGGTGGATCAAGTGTGCAGATATGAAAGGGGAAACAGAAAAGTAGAGTCAATGTAATTCTAAGATAACAGTGAAACATGGAATTAGAGTCAGTGTAACTCTAAGTTAATGGTGAAGCAGGAAAACAGAGTTTAGTTAACTCTAGGATTCAGTGAGGAATCAGAAAGTGGGATGAGATCCCAGTTTAAAGAGTTGATCAAATATAACCCTAAAAGGTCATAGGGTGTATGGGCAAATGGATAATAACTTTAACTTCAATTTGAGTTAAAGAAATAAAAGAGAAATGTTTAAAAGTCCAGGAGAATCTCTGGTTATCCTTATGGCAAGACCTAGGATAAGAGGAAAAATTATTGCAAAAAGGTAAAGATTAAAAGCAAGCTAAAAGTGGCTAAAAGCATAAAGAAAATGTAAATGGCGCCTTCGAATTTGAGACTCGTCAAGTGGAGCAGGACTCCCTGGGCAGTGACCCGTCGGACGAGATACTTTCGAAGGGCTAAAAGTGAAAGCAATGAGCTAAATGCTCAAAGAAAAGAGAAAGTGATTTGCAAGTGGCAAAAAGGGAGCTATAAGCTCGAATAAGAAAGGAAAGCAAGTGTTCAAAGGCAAAGAGGCTAAGAACTAAAGTAAAAAGAAAAGAAAGAAAATTAAAGATAAAACGGGCGTACCTCCGGGGGTGAACGTACAACGGTCAGGAGTTGGACAGGGTCCCTCTCCCGGGCAGCGACCCGTATGACTGGTAGATAGAGTACTCTTGTCAGAGTTGGGCAGTGACCCTATCGGGCAGTGTCCCGTATGACAAGTCCCCCCGGCAGGACGGGGTAACACTTGCGAGTGTTATCGGCAACCTTAGAAATCTTATCTTATGGTAGCAAGACTACCGGGCTCGGGCCCGTTGGATAAGAATTTCCAAGGGTTAACTTGAACTAAAGCACCAGAATCTAAAAAATAAAGAAAAAATAGAGTGGCCAGGGTGGCCGGGTTAGTTGAACCCAGTATACAGCGGCATAGTGGACGAGTTGGTGCTTAGCAGCCTAGTGTGGCTAGACAGAGTAGTGCTGAGTAGATGGTTATACACAGATAGTGTAGTGATATGTTATATTGCATAGCTGCATTGATATCGAGGATTTTAGTTTCCTAGCACTATTATTATTGCTTCCATTGGACCAAGTGGTGTAGGACACTTTCTCTCTGTGGTTGAACCCACTGGGAACTCGCTCGTAAGTTCTCACACCCCTTGGGTGACCCCCCACAGGTTCGGGAATGGATGCAGCGGTCGAGACGGATCAGATGCAGACAGCGAGGCATACGACAGGGGCAAGGGCCCAGCAGCATAGAGACCTAGAGGGTCTAGCAGAGGTATCCCTTTTATATATTTCTTGAGTGAACCTTGTATGGTGAGGAAATTATGTAAAAGAATTGTAATAAATTTATTTGCAAGTTCAGAAATGTAAAGTGTAATAAGTTTAATTTATGGTTCACTCTGTATGCTTTCATTTCCGCATTAGTTGTTGAATGAAAGTTTAAATTTATAGTGATTTTTAGTACTCTGATATTGAGCTTCCGCATACACTTGTTGTGTTATTATGGATGTTACCGTTCCTTTCGGGTAGTGAAAGGTCATACCCGATTGGCGGGTCTGTTGGCGTGCCCGAACCGTACAAATTGACGGACTCGGGGCGTGACAGCAAGCGCGTGCGAAACAACACTGGCTCCAGGAAGGTGATGGTAACACCTCATACTTTCATGCTATGGCCAACGGGAGAGCTAGAGCTAACCAGATCGGTTCGATCGATGATGATGGGCGTACATTGGTGCGGGATCAGGAGAAACGCGACTATTTCTACGACAAGTTCAAGGAAAGGTTCTCCCTTGAGGGCAACCGTCCTGCTTCGTGCGGGGATTGGAGCGACCTATTTGGTAATGATGGTATCTTAGGTGCGGACCATCTTACGGTACCTTTCACAGTAGAGGAAATTAGAAGAGCCACTTTCCAGATGAACGGGGACAAAGCTCCTGGGCCCGACGGCTTCAGCCTGAGTTTCTTCCAAAAGTTCTGGGAGGTCATTGCAGCGGATCTCTTGACTATCTTCGAAGATCTCTACGCTGGTACACTCAACACCGGCCCAATCGATTACTCCTACATCTGTCTCATTCCAAAAAAAGACGGTGCCAATTCTGCAAACGACTTTAGACCAATAAGTCTACTGAACTGTGTGCAAAAAATTATCTCAAAAGTGCTCGCAAACCGACTGGAGGGGGCGATGCACAAGATCATATCGCCCTCGCAGACGGCCTTTCTCAAAGGACGACTTATCCTGGACTCTTTCGTCACAGCTAGCGAGATTATCAGCTGGGGATCGAAAGTTCAAACCGAGTGTGTCGGCATCAAGGCGGACTTCGAGAAAGCTTTCGACAAAGTGGATTGGAACTTCCTGAGAAACATTCTGACCTGGCTGGGGGCGAATCAAAGATGGATCGGTTGGATTGACCAATGCATCTCCAACGGAAAAATCGCGATACTAGTCAACGGAGAGCCAACGAAGTGGATTAAATTAAAGCGGGGACTCCGACAGGGGGACCCACTTTCCCCCTTTCTGTTCTTGCTTGTTGCTGAGGGACTTGCTAGAATGATGGAGAGAGCGATCAAGAGCAACCTGCTGAGGGGGGTGGGGCCTTCCAATGACGCTAAAACGGCCATTATCCAGTACGCGGACGACACTTTCTTCTTCTGCGAGGCCAAAAAACGACAATTGCGAAACCTAAGAGATATCTGGCAGATTTTCGAGTGGGCCTCGGGACTGAAGATTAACAGAAGCAAGTCGGAGCTGTTCTACCTGGGCCGTAGTGGAACAGCTGGGAGGCGGTTGGCTGAGTTCCTGGGGTGCAAAATGGGCGCACTGCCAACCAAGTATTTAGGGCTTCCTTTGGCTAGAGGGCGTATCCGGAAGGAGGACTGGAGTGGAATCATCAACAGGATCGAAAACAAGATTGAAGGCTGGCAGGCAAAGCTGCTCTCCCAGGGAGGGAGGTTGATCCTTGTTAACTCGGTCCTGTCTAACCTACCCCTTTTCTATTTCTCTGTGTTTAAAGCCCCCAAATGGGTGATTCGGCGCATCGATTCATTGCGTAGGGCGTTCTTTTGGCGGGGCCCTTGCCTAGTTAATTGGAAGGTGGTGTGTAGGGCGAAGAACGTCGGTGGGCTAGGGGTCCTAGACCTGGTTAACATAAACATCGCCCTACTAGCTAAATGGTGGTGGCGCTTCTTCACTGACTTAGATAGTGTCTGGGGGCACCTGATTCATAGGATGTACTACAGCCGGCGCCGACCACTGTGCGAAGGGAACTCTTTTAAGCCATTTTCGCAATGGTGGAGAGACGTCCTACGAACAAAGGAGTTGTTTAACTGCAGTACCTCGCGTTCAATTGGGGATGGGCGTTGGACGCTCTTTTGGTCTGATATCTGGATTGGGAACACTTCCCTTAGCTGTCGCTTCCCACGCATATTCGGGGAGGTGCGCAACAAAGCCATGCGGGTCGCCGATTGCTTTGGTAGGAATGGTTGGCGAATGAATCGGGCCCTGGCCGGGTTCGTTCCCACTTCTGGGGAAGACCTAGTATCGGTGCAGAATTTATCAGACTATCTCGCGACCACTCGTCTCACAACTGGGAGGGACACCTTCGTTTGGAGATGGTCTAGGGCAGAGACCTTCTCGGTGAATTCGTTGTACCGCTTTCTCCAAGACTCGGGAGTGAGGAACAGCGGATTCCCCAGGCTCTGGATTATCAAGATCCCGTTAAAAGTCAAAATTTTTTGCTGGTTAGTACTCAACCGCAGGGTGTCAACCATGGATAGATTGCTCAAATGGGGATGGGCGGGGTCTTGCAGCTGCGTATTCTGTCCTTGCGCCGGGGAATCGGCAGATCATCTATTTGCAGCCTGCGGTGTCGTGCGCTCTACGCTGAGTGGGCTGCTATCATTTCTTCCTACCCCTGATTGCTACGACTCTGTTGTATCTCTTTGGCTCGCCTGCGCGAACAGAAGGAGCTCGCGCGAGAACATGGACCTCGTCGTGGTGGCGGCTGTGTGGTGGGCTGTCTGGCTCGAGCGGAATCGCAGGAGGTTCGAGCCTGCCGCCCGGAACCGGGAGCTTCTGTCTGGCTTAGCTAGCAATTTTGTGGCGTCCTGGTCGATGTGGTGTTCTTAGTTTTCCTTTTTTTTTTTTTTTTTTTTTTTTTTTTTTTTTTTTTCTCGAGGCCTAGTTGCCTTGAACCTTGTTGCTAAATTCACTTTTGCGTTGAATGAAGCGGCAGCACGCTGCCTTCCCTCAAAAAAAGAACATGGTCTCATCTCCGGTCCATTTTGAGTCCGGTGCGCTCGGCCTCCTCCAAGTTAGCCGCTGGCCGCCCTTGCACCGTCGCACGCATCTAAGCAGGATCGAACTGGCAAACCTCTCTCCCTTGCTAAAGAGGTGCGAAGATGACATGCTTTTGCTTCTTATGAAATAGTACTTACGAAGAAGCTCCAGATCAAACTAGTTTGTTATTTGGTTTCCTTTATAAGACCTTAGAAGGCATTTCATGTGTCTCGCCTCATGCGTATGATGCGCACGCACGGCACAGCTATTATTGACACTGTCGGACCGTTGACGCTAACCATTAATCCCAAAAAAGTTAAAAATACGCAACCAATTCACTTAAAACGTATAAACACAGCGCCTACGGGTTTTAATTGGAGTCAACTTATCTGAACGTTAGGTTTATTGTTGGGCCTCTTGCCATTAGGTCTATTGTGGACCACAGTCCCACTCAACTTATTGGGCTTACCCAACTCAACTTATTAGTCTCCTGAGTCTATTGTCACGGAGCAGAAAGTTGGACCTATTTTAATTCATAAATAAATAACCAACAGATATTAGGGCTGTCAACGAATTGAACACGAGTGAAATGACATCAGCTCGTGTTTTGCTTGTTTATTAAATTCAAGCTGAAAAGGCACCGGTGAACAGCTAGATTGCCACCCCTAATTGACACCAAATACGGGTGATAGCCCACTGGGCTTGACAAGGGAAAGGGCCTTGTCCACTCAATGGGCCCTCAAGGCCCAAATGAAACTAGGCTAAGAATCGGATTTGATCAAATGATTTTGCTTATTCTGAGAAATGATATTTACAATTTTTTTTTTTTTTTTTTTTTTTGGTTCACTTAATACACGATACAAAGCCACCGATATTCGATTAGTTTCGGACTCTATTGTCAACAAATGAAAACATAGGGGCCTATATGCTTGTTCTCATATTTAAGGGAAAAAGCTAAGTAGTAACTAAACCCAAACCAAACTAAGTTGCTCATGGGTGGGTGAACTATTTGATTGATGGGTTACCTAAAACCCTAATGTGCATGTTTGTAGCTACAAAAAACATGGGTATTTAAGCCCCACATTGCATGAGAAAATAAGCTTTGGGACGAATTCTTTCTCAGCGCAAGTAGCAAAAGACACCATGATTAGTATTTCATATTCCAATTTCAAAGTTTAATTATTTCACATTTATAGCTAAATTTTTAAAAAAAAAAAGAAAAAAGAATGAAGCAGTAGTATTTTGTCATTCTCTAGATAAAAAATAAAAAAAATATACAGAATTTGCCTGAATCATAAGTCATTTTAAGTCAACTATCTAATATTTTAAAAGTTTAATTATACCGTTTAATCTTTTCAATTTGTTTTTAAAATGTATGCTAATTATTTAGTTTAATTAATTTATAGTTGTAGAAATTATATAAAATATACTAAATAAATCTGTAAAGCTAAATAATATATTCAAATTTTGATATTAAAATATCGTTGACGGATTGAAATTAAATAAATTGATCGATTGGATCGTAAAATTAAAACTTTCAAAGATTTTGATCCAAAAGAAATCGTAATTGAAATAAGTTCTGTATGTTTTCACTAAAAAAATAAAAAAATTAAAAAAAAAATAAAAAAAATTATTCTCTTAAATACTGCTGATGAATTAGAAAATCCATCATCAGATTGAATGTGTAATGTTATGATAATGGAAAATGCTAGATTAAGAATAATGCATGATTAAGAAGCTGGATTTAAGTATCTTTCCACATCTACCAACATTAGCTTTTATTCAAAGTTTCTTTTTTTCCCCACAAGAATATATATATATATATATAGTTTTAAATGTTTAGAAATATCCCTAAATATTATGATATTTACAGTGATTAATGATTTACCCCAAAATAAATTTCCCAGAAAATATTGGCATCTCCAACTTTGTTAGGAAATTTAGATAAAAAGAGTTTTCCTTTGTACAAAAAAATACCTGATCCTCCTTGACTCTTTCAAAAAGATTTCCTTAAAAATCACACTCAACCAATTCAAATAAGGCTAGATTTAATTCTTTACCTCTCATAATAGTGATCCCACATGATTAACACCCACATTAAATCACCTAAAAATAGGTGGAATAATTTCTTTAAGGAAAATGCTACTTGTACACCCCCAAGTGGGGTGTACATCCTACACCCACCCATCCAAGGGTGGGTAAATTTTACCGGTCACTTCGAAGTGACCGGTAAGTTAGTCCCCACCCTTAGATGGGTGGGTGTAGGATGTACACCCCATTTGTGTTTGCTCTTTTTTTAATTATTCCCCTCATCATTATGATTTTTTTTTTTACTTATTAAAGTAATACATAAGTTTGCTAAAGTTCTATATTTGTATGTGTCACAGTTCTTAAGAGCAAAAAAAATTATTTAAAGAAAAAAGTCCCACAACAAGAAAATATCAACCAAATATAAACATACCCAATTTGATATATATATATATATATATCTATTAGGAACAATTATATTTCTCCTTAATTTCCTGTACCAAATATAATATCTGGACCTATTTTTTGTTGCTCATTAAATGATAGCATAAG
The DNA here is from genome assembly GCA_029168755.2 of Tillandsia fasciculata. NCBI lineage: Eukaryota > Viridiplantae > Streptophyta > Magnoliopsida > Poales > Bromeliaceae > Tillandsia > Tillandsia fasciculata. Next base: position 1,720,595 of record CM054948.1, on the reverse strand, counting down.
TATAGCAGTAGGTTTTAGTTAAAATACAATACATCATAATATATCACAACTTTTTTAAAATTTATTTATGAAAATGAAATAAAAAGTTTTACAAAATTCAATGATTTCATTATGCGTCACAATTTTTTATTTAGAGTTAATTTCATACCGCTCCGCTCCTTGTAAACGTATCGAATAATATATAAAATTCTTACAAAATTTAATTTTTCATATTTATTTATTCATAAATTTTAAATTTTTTATATATGTTAAAAAATTATAATTAACTATAAATTAAATAGTTAATTTTGGTTAGTTAGTGAGATAAATTTATTTTTTTTTATTTTTTTATATATTTTTGCACTTTTGCATCGATATATTTAAAAGGGTAAAATTGATATTTTATTTATATTATGTTAAAAAATAAATAGTAAATTTTTATTATTAATATGTTTATATAGAGGTGTATAAATTTAACTATTTTATTTATTTATTATTTTATTTATTTCATCAGCTAAAAAAAATACTCAAAATATTTAAACTCAAAAAAAACTTAAACACCTACAAAAGTTACTAAATAACCCAAACTATAAAAGTAAACAAAATTAATTACTACACCAACCAAAATTTAAATCACCTCTCTAATTAAATCCCAACGTTCGATTTCTCCCCATTGTGTCCTTTCCAAATCCATTCTCGAATCTCGACCGTTGATTTAATAATACACCCTCCAAATCTGATACATATATATATATATATATATATACGCTCTATTTAAAACCATAGCAAACAAAAAGAAACGGCCCTTTGTCGCTTATAATAAAGGGACTTAAAAGATATACTGCGTACAAGTGTATACACGGCCCCAAATGGCCGTTGGATTTGCTCCAAATTTCCATTTAAAGCGCACGAATCATAAAGCGGTGTTATTTACACTCCCCGGTATTCGAAAACTTCGGTTACCGTTGAGTCCCCCGGGGCCCTCCACGTGTCCCGCATCGCACGGTGTTTTGTAAATTGTATGGAGATCCCTCAACTACTGATAATTTGAAGTTGATTCTCCTCTTTAATTTTGTTTTTTATTAATGTTTTGCTATTGTTTTCGAGAATTTTAGTTTAAATTATTTTCTCTAAATAAATTTATAAGTTTTTAAATAATTATATTTATCTAATTGTTGTTAAATTTAATAAGCTAAAATATTAAGAGAATAACAATAACAAAAAATTCATCTAGTCCTATACCAAATACATTATTAACTTTTTTTAAAAAAAATAAAATGCAGAAACTAAAAACAAAAAGAGGAGAGGGCTCCTATATAATTTTTCTCTGAGAGTTATTTACAAGGTCCCCATGTACGTAGGCGGAGCACCGGATCCTTAAACTCACTGCTCCACAACGGTAACCTGAGACCCAAACCACTATATATATATATATATATCTCGACCCTCCCTTGCTTATCTCTCACCATCTCCTCTCTCTTTCTCTCTCTATCTCGATCTCTCCCAAGCTCCTCTGTTTCCAAAACTCTACTCGATCATCTCTTCTTGGTCCTCTGTTTCCTAAGCTGCCGTTGAAACCACAGAGAGAGAGAGAGAGAGAGGTATGGAGACGCTTAGAAGCTTCTTCGTTGTCTCTGTTTTCTCCGTGTTCATGGCTTTAATGGCTTCTTCAGAAGCTTATTTCTTCTATGTGGGAGGAAGTGATGGGTGGGTTTTGAACCCTTCCGAGAGTTACTCTCGGTGGGCCGAGAGGAGCAGGTTCCAAGTTAATGATAGCCTCGGTATGATCTTGTGTGATTTGAGTTGGCTTTTGCATTTCTCCTGCAGTTTTATATGATTTGTGATGCGTGATTTGAACTGGGCTTTGTTTTGTTTTTGTTTGGTTTTCTATCTAGTGTTCAAGTACAAGAAGGGAGAGGACTCTGTTTTGGTGGTGAGAGAGGAGGACTACGACAAGTGCAATGTGAGCAACCCTGTAGAGAGGCGTGACACGGGGAGCTCTGTTTTCACGTTCCATCGATCGGGGCCCTTCTTTTTCATCAGTGGGGTGGAGGAGAAGTGCATCAAGGGGCAGAAGCTCGTTGTAGTTGTATTAGCCGTGAGGAACAAGCCCCCTAATACCCCTGCACCCACCTCTCCTTCCCCTGTTTCCCCTGTTTCTCCTACTCTATCCCCTTCCCCTGTTTCCCCTGCTTCTCCTACTCCATCCCCTTCCCCTGTCTCCCCTGTTTCCTCTCCAACTCCATCCCCTTCACCATCTAAGACCACTCCCCCTGTTTCATCTCCACCAACTCCATCTCCTGCGCCATCTAAGACCACCCCCCCTGTTTCCTCCCAATCTCCATCATCTCCTCCTTCCACCTCCACCATCTCTGCGCCTTCGCCGAGTGCCGGGACCTCTCCTGGGCCTTCCCCTGCTTCTTCCTCCTCTGTTTCGATTGCGCCCGAGATTGGGTTCGGTGTCCTGTTTGTGATTTTGTGTGGTTTGGTGTTTTGAGTTTAAGAGAGATGGTGTTGAATTATATAACAATAACAAGTGTTATAGATTGTTGGGATTATTATTATTTAGGTTTAGTGGGTTGTTTTTTTGTTCATATTAATGTGGGTGCAGTGGCATTGGTTTTTGCTTCAAATAAAATTATTATTTCCTTATTTAGATTTTATTACAGAATATGCTTTTATTTATTTGTGAGTTATGGAAATATTTACCTTATTTGCACTTTCTGTATGTGTACTAACAAATTGGCAAAAATAAATAAATTTCTCTACATGTCAATTTAAAAAAAAAAAAAAAAAAATTAAGTATCATCTTTTACTTGTTTAAATTAGCATTATTATTCTCTAGCATCATTCAGTAAAGTATAATGGGTGTTTTACTCTGAATGCACATATCTTATTTTTATGAATAAGATAAATTCTTATTCATAATTTAAAAATTTTAAAAAATTTGAGTTATTTATGAGATCTTCCTCTAAACTGAAATCTAATTATCTTTCTTTAGTATAAAATATTATTAATTAAAATATGATCTGAATTATACTTTCTCATTATTATAATAAGAGTTTATTGTGAATACTATAAATATTAACTTTCTAATATTTAGATCAATACTATTCTACCTACTATTATAAATCCTAAATATCCAAAGAATAAAAAGTGAATGATAAATACTGTTTTTTTTTTTTTTGAACAAAATTATATTCGTATTTATTTTGTTTTTCGGATTCGAACATGTGTCGAATGTTGATTTTTTATTATCACATTCGCTAAAAATAAATTTAGATATAATCAAATATTCTTTTGAATTAGAATATGAATCGAATGAATATGTATTCGGAGAGTGATATACACTAATATGTTGATATAAAATAAATAAAAAATATAAAAATTCATCTTATTTTTCCACCAATAAAATATGCAATTTACTTATCTTATTTTTTAGCCTCAATGAATTCAATAAATCCTTATGTTCGGGCGTGGATAAACATATCGATGAACACTACTCTTCTACTTATACGTAGCCAAAAAAACATATTCCCTTCACACTTTGTGATCCTTGTAATATTATTTTTTTTATGATTACTTGGCTATGTGCATTTTTTAAGTGATTCCATAAACAGTTTAGATCGTTCTTTAAAAGTTTTATTTTTTTCATTAAACATATTTTTATATTGCGAACATTTTGTTTTAACATATTTTACATATTTTTCATCAATTTCTTTTATTTTAACTCAGTATAAGAAAATTATGCTATAACAAAACTTTTGAATATTTTTAAAATTTGAAAAAAAAAAATCGTAGGTAAAAATATCAACACTTATTACTAGTATCGCTATATGTGCAGTCGTTAGGATGTATAGCAACATATTATTATAACGTATTTCAAAAATATATTCATGTAATTTAATTTTGAATATAAATAAAATATATATAGATAGAACACTATATAAAAGTATCATTAAAAATATATATCTATAACCTAATTTGATTGTAGTGATTATTTTTTTCAAAATCATTATGTACATCAAATGTTAATCTTTTATTCCACGAGAAAAATACTACTATGCATTACTGCATTTATAATACAAAAATACATATTCTTAATCTAATTCAAAAGAAAAAATTATTAATAAAGTAACAATTATAATAAGAAGACCAACTGAATAAGACTTATCACAAAAAACAAAAAGAAAAAAAAAGAAACAATCCAACTAAAATTTTGATGCTCAAAAGGAGAGCATCAAAATAATGATATTAGTGTAAAAGAAATTTGGATTTATTAATGATAATAGTATAAAAATAATATTAATATTAATATATTAGTTTTACTTAAAATTTCGGATATTCATTATGCCGGATATCTAATCCGCATCTGTATTAGTCGGATTCAGTTATTTTCTATTCTAATCCAAATAATAATAAATACCGAATAATTTTAAATTATATTTTATTTATTTTCATCCCTCGTTTCTAAGCTCTCAAATTTTATTTTAAATTTCCAACTCATATATATATATATATATTTCTCAAATACTCTTTTAAAAATTACTGCTTTTCTTTTTACCAAAATCGATCGATGGGTCACATCAACTCGGTTCAGTTTTTTTTTTTTTTTTTGTTTTATCTCCCAGGTCGCCAATCTTGGAATAATTGTACGGCGGAGATACACCTTGGATACGCGGATATTTCCAAATATGGAAATGCTTCAGGGACCCGTTAACCCGCATGGGAGACTCCTTTCTCAATAAAGAAAAAAAAAATAGTAGTATTAACAAAACTTATTGAATTTTGGTAAATTTGAAAAAAAAAAAAAATTGATTTGGTAACACATCATTTTCCAATATTTATATATATATATATATATATATATATATATATATATATATATATATATATATATACACCATATTAATCATTAAAAAAATAATTTAAAGGAAAAGGCTCCCCATTATCATCAACAATTGAATGAATTAATGGGTCAGAGAATGAATACCTTGTAAAAACCGACGGCTCATGATGTGCATCAAAAATCGTACGGAAGGCCATGCATTTGCCCAGGTTGGTATGATTATGCCCCCACTTGCTCATTTACCTTTTCTCTAATAAGGGGGGGAAATTATTTTATTTTATTTTTTTAAAAAAAGGTCCCTCTTAATGCACGTGACGTTGTGTAGCATATGGCCTCGTGATTAAGCTTTTTATTATTATTATTATTATTTTATTTTTTATAAAGTAATATTATTGATACATCCAATTTGAAAGATAAGATATATATTTGATATATTTAAGAATAAATTTTTTTCGTTTACGAGTGAAATTTATTTTATTGTAGAATATACGGAATATATGATATACATTTCAAATAAAATATATAAATAATAATTTTTAAAAAAAATTAATATATAGTACACCTCCCTAACATAATAATAATAATAATAATAATAATAATAATATTTTATGTATCTTATCAAATGCACCTTAAAATTTAATCTACGTCAAATTTGATTTTTCTTTTAAATCTCTATTTTTATCCCACGTTAACTAATATCTAACTATGTTTTGTTTAACTAAGCAGAAAGAGTTATAATCACAATACTTAAATGGCATGTTATTGATATCAGCTGTTGTAAATTTTGCAGGTACAGTTTTATGAAACAAGTATAGATCTAATTAGTTAGGTTTGTAAAAATTAAAAATGCTAAACTATTTAAGACTAATCAGATATATAAGCATGTTAGGATTTGATTAGATTTGTAGTTGAATCCTAGTTTGATTAAGATTAATATTTAAATCATAAATTTGTTAAGATTTAAATATTAATTAAAATAAAATTTTAGTTAGACTAGAATTTGAATAATTTTTAATGTAAATTATAAATATTGCATATGTACTATTATTTGACTGTGGTGGTCATATTCATAAATAGGTGGTGGTTAGAATTTAGTCACATATATATAGCATGAGCAGAAATTTTGGATACACATACGTGTACGAAAGAAATCGTTTAGATTTATAGAAGTCGAGAAAAGGATGAGAAAAATTCAGGAAGAGAGCTCGAATTGAAACTACTCTATTGTAAAAGAGGAGTCGGTATAATTCTTTTCTGGATAAATAAATTTTATTTTATTCGTATATTTTTTATTTTAATTTTTTTTTTATGTGGTTATATTGGTTTCAATTTTATTAAGAAGACGAATTTATAATAAAAAATTTGATTTAGTGATTTCATTGTAAAATTTTAATACTAGACAGTATCAACATGAACTTTAATACTAAAATAAATTACGAATTTATAAAATTTAATATCGAAGCGAATACCACATTCCATCAGGTTACATTTTAGACACTCAAAAAGTTTTGCCCTTTTTTTTTTTTTTTTTTTTTTGGTGAGTGAGAGAGAGTGAGGTGTACGACACATTTCATAAGTACCCCGGTAATAATAACTAAGCATGGCACAGAGAAAGAGAGAGACGTTCGGTCATTTACCCACGAGGTACTTGGTTGTATGTAAAATTATAAAATATAATTTTTTATATAAAAAAATATATAGTATAATAATACTTTATAATTATAATGTTTAGTTTGTAAAGAAAAATACATTTTTATTAATATTTATTTGATTGAAAAAAATAATTTATAGTTATTTGATTTAGAAAAAAAAGAAAGAAATAAAAAAAATTAGCAGTTTGAATTTTTATTATTCGTCCAAAATTAATAAAAATTAAAAATAATTTATTTTTTTAAAAAATAATGTTATCTTTATATTTATTTTTGGGTGCAGAGGTTACATCTCATCCATTCAAGAATGAAAATTTTTTTATTTATCATTTTAAAATAATAATTAAAATTTATTTCATTCTAAAATAAATAAAATATATAATATGTATTTATTTTTGGGTGTACCTTAAGCATTTTTTATATTTTTATGATTTATCAAACCCCTTAAATATTCCCTGCCAAATGGAAAAGAGAGATTTTTTTTTTTTTTTTTTTCTTTCTCACAAATCTCCAAACAAGCAAGGAAAACATTCATTCCCCACCCACCCCATCCCTCCACTTCTCCATTTTGCCATATTCATGTTTACCTCTCCCTCTCCTACAAACAAAACAAAAAAAACAAGCAAAACAACCACCTCTTTGCATTTGTAAGAGAAGAGTCATATATATATAGAGAGAGAGAGAGAGAGAGAGAAACAAAAAAAAAGGGGTGGTGGGGTGGGGTGGGGTGGGGTGGGGTGGGGGAGGGGTTTGGGATAAAAAATGGGGAGGGGGAGAACAGAGATAAAGAGGATAGAGAACCCAACACAGAGGCAATCAACTTTCTATAAAAGAAGGGATGGGCTGTTCAAGAAAGCCAAGGAGCTCTCCATCCTCTGTGATGCAGAGCTTCTGCTGCTGCTCTTTTCCTCTTCAGGAAAGCTCTACCAATTCCACACACCCTCTGTCCCCAGGTATATCTCGTTTTGGTTTGTTTCGTATTAGAGAGCAGGAGGTACTGAGTTCGAGTCCCACCGTGAAGGGTAAGTGTTAAATTGAAGCTGAACCCAGTTTTTTGTTTGGGCTAAACTTGGGTCTTTTTTTTGTTGATGCTTTTTTTTTTTTTTTTTTTTTTTTTTTTAACCTTTTTTGGTTTTCTTGTTGTTTTAGTGTTAAGGATTTTATTCAGAGGTATGAGAAGGACACCAATACTAAGATTTGGAAGGATTACCATTTGGTACAGTATATTAATCTCTCTCTCTCTCTCTCTCAGTATGATTAGGTGCTTATAGATTGCTATATGTTTATGTTATTTATAACTGTTTTATAGGAGAGGAATGCGGAGATAGAGAAGGTTGAGAAGTTGTGTGAACTAATGGAGAAAGAACTAAGGTACCTGAGGACTTGATTGATGTTATCATTTTTAAATTTTTTGTCTTTCTAAACATTTATAAACAAAAATGTTGTTATATATATATATATATATATATATATATATATATATATATATATATATAAAAGTTCAGTTATTACGCTAGTACTATTAAATTTTTTACCGTTAAATTTATTTTTTTTATTATTTTTACATTTTAGATCATACTATTTTTTCAACCATCCTCTAAACCTAGTAATTTATTATCATCGAACTGTACATTCCTTCATCCAAAGGATAAAAAATCTACAGGATCGAGCAGTTGGTGCTATAAACTTTTCTGGCGTTAAATCTATCTTTTTAACCATTTTTACTCTTTATATTTTATTATTCCACCATCCACCTACTAAACTCTAGAGAATCACCAATTATCCTAACCACACATCTTTTCATTCAATGATCTAAAACATAATAGCATCAATCACTTCGTGCTAACGGTAGTTTCATTGTTATAAAGTTGTTTTCAATGTTGGGATTTCTAAATTAATAAAAATAAAGTTGTTTTCAATCTAGAGTATTTAAAAAATCTGAAAAATAAATTTTGTAATTTTTCGATATTATTTGTTTAGTGATCGAATGGACTCAAAATCAACAATTTTAATAATTATGATGAGCCTTGCAAGTTTAATAGTGTAGAAATATTCAAAATAAGTGAAATTTAGATAGAAAATTATTTATACTATATAAAACAAGATTAATATTTTTGATCTAAAATTTTAGTGTCATATCATCATATTTTTTGAGATTTTTATTTTCAGTAGTTGATTCTGAATTCTTTCGATAATCAGGTAAATGATATCGAAAAATTATAAAGTTTATTTTTTAGATACTTCAAATATTTATCGATCAAGGTCAGACTCTCTCTGTAAATATTTTTTTGTGTCCAACCATTATACCTTACTAAGTTAGAGCTTGAATGATCTTTTAAGTGAAATTTTGAGTTAGCTCATTATATTTGAAGATGAAATATACAAAAATAAAAACTTTGGTGGTAATGTGGTTGAATAGATTCATGAAGGTTGATGATGATAAAGAGCACTACACATTGCCTACTTTGGACATGTTGGAGCACAATTTGGAAGCAGCCATCAGCAAGGTTAGATCAGAGAAGGAAAGAAAGATTGGTGGGGAAATTAATTTCCTCGAAAATATGGTACTTTTCTCAATACTATTAAATCAATTAATTGCCTATTGTTTAGAGTATGTGTGACAAAATGTACATTTTAATTGCGCATTGAGTGCCGAATTTGCAGGTCAGAGATAAGCAAGAAGAAAGATTCGATTTAACTGAGAAGGTAAGATTACTTTTATTTTGTATCAGCGGAACATTAACATACTCACAATCTTTAACATGCATGTTGAATCTATTAGAATTGTGATAATGTCGGATCGTTGGCGCTAACCATTAGTTCCAAATAAGTTGAGTGGGGCTGCGGTCCACAATAGACCTAACGGTAAGAGGCCCAACAATAGACCCAACGTCCAGGTGGGTTGAGTCCGGTCGAGACCCGTGGGCCCTGTGTCTGTACGCTTTAAGTGAATTGGTTGCGTATTTCTAACAGTTCGAGCTTTTGAAATTAATGATTAGCGCCAACGATCCAACAAATAATAGTTGAAATGGCGATGCGGATCTTTTTGTAAAGCTGATTGGTTCTTTGGTTTGACATACATGTAAAATAACTTTTTATGCTCTTCAGCTTGCTCAAATGCAGACACTTAAGAACATGGGAGGAGGATCTACCTCGTTCAGCCATGGATTAGACCTTAAATTAGGTTCTTGTACTTGACCTTTATCCAGTTACGAATTTACCGTTAAATAGTTTTAAGCTTTTAGAGTACAGTGGATATTTCATAATATTTAGCGTAATATTAGAGCACGAGATACTTAGTTTGAGTTAATTCAAAATATCGTTCTTTGGTAGCTTAAGATTTTGAGAATAACTGTTATTTCATAACATTGTAACGGAGAATGTTTATTCTTCGGCCGTTAAATATTATAAAAGAATCGTTATTCTCTAGAAATTTAAGTTATTAGAGAACGATATTTTTAATATTCATATTCAATATTTACGGCGTTTATTTTGCCTGGTTTTTTAAACAACTTTTAAATTTCTTTGTAGCGAGTAATAAAATTTTCGATTGTTTGATTTCATGCTGTGAGGAAATTGAAATTGAATGGAGCTTCTAAAAGAGTCTTGACATTACATTATTTTTTTTTTTTTCCATTTAAATGCAGGGTTTAATTAAGCTTGGATGGTACATTGAAATATGGCCAAGAGATCAATCAATGCTTAAAGCCTAATGCCATGTTTGTATAAATTCTCTACTTGTTTTGTATAATATGTGATGCAATTAAGGAACTATGCTGTACCTGGAGTACTTTTTTGGTAAACACCTTTGGAAAATTAAGCTTTTTATTGACTCATAATTTCCCTCTGAGAACTACAATTTTTTTTTTTGTTTTTTTAACTGAAATATTCTGAAACATTTGATGAATGATCCAGTATCCTGTGAACATTTAATTGATCCATGAGGCTGAGGGACCACTCTCTTGTTTATTTATAAATAATATTGGAAATTGACATTTTTAAGTGTAACATTTTGTGCTTTAGCTTACACTAGTATATATCTACCATGATTATTATTAAGCCCAATAATATAAGATAAATTTAAACCACAAAAATAAAAATAAAAGACTCCAATTAAATTTTAGGCCCTGAATACCATTAATGGGGTCAACAATTACACGTATAACTGGTCCTGCAGAAACAACTGCAAGCTTCGAGAACATAAATGGTATATAACAAGGAAACAACAATGCAAGAGAGAAAAGATTTAAATAAGAACAATCCTATGCTCACAATTAAGTTTTCAATAAACTTTCTACAAACTCATGTGTTTGAATATCTAGATTTATCTTTTCTAAGTTCGAGACCACACGATTGAGTTTGCAGAAAATTTATAAATTAAGCTCGATCGATTCGAATGAGTACGCGCTCTCAGTTAGGCTCTTTTGGCCACAGATGCTTCAAGGATCCTCTCAAAAGATTTCTCCATGCATGAGACTAAGAGCTCAGAATTTATAAACCCCTTCTCTGCTCCCACAGCAATTTTGAGCTGTCCCATGTAGCTAAGAGCTGTTATTGTGAGACTCTGCAAACAAAGCGAAATAATGAATGTGATTTAAATCACTTCATTGCAGATGAAATACATTAATAATTTACGCCATTGCTACGACGGAAGAGATCATATTTCCGTAACGTGCATGTCGTGCATGTCAGTATTTACTGAAAAACTTATTCCGACGTCCAGACAGAAGAAGTTGTTGATTACCTGTGGGGAACCAACCACCATGAAGTAGAGGCTACTGATAGGGTGCCCAGCAATAGACATCTTCTCTACAGGCCCAGGTAGGTTTGTGATTGCCATGCTGGTGTTTGTCAGTGTAGCATGTAGGTAACGAGCTGCAGCCTGTGTATTAATTATCATATAAAAAGGAAACTAATATATATAAAATGTTAAAAATAGATTACTGATCATAGTCAATTTTATGAAAATATGAAAAAAACAAATTATTGATAATTTTATAATGTATCCATTGGAGACAGCCAGAATTTTAATTTTAGAAATACCAAAAATAAATCATACAAAATATATTAATTTTTAAAATTAGTAATAAAAAAAATTATATATAAATAATTTTTTATTCATTAACTTTTGAATTTTTAATATATATATTTTTTTTAAAAATAGAGTATAATTATTTTTTTTTATTAAAGTAATAATTATTTAGATATCTATAAAAAATTATATCAAAAAAATTAAGTATTAATATTTGGTATAATTTATGAATTAAGTATCACAATACGATGAAATCAAATAAGTTTATATTTCGTGATCACCAGACAATATTATTTTTTTAAAAAAAAAATATTTTAATTCCTAAAATTTATACTATTTTAATTTTTTTAATAACTTAATAATAGACTATTATATGATTTTTAAAAATATTAAAAAATCATAATATCTACTGTAGATCTGTCCCTGATAGGAACACCCAAGATAAACTAGATACCTCAGCTCCTCGGAGCTTCCTGAGAGCCTCGAGCAGGTGCGCGGTGAGGAACACGGCGAGGGACGCCCTCTTCGCCTTGATGGTCCTCTTCGCCTCGAGCACGAAGCTCACGGGATCCGCCGCGGTGGCGTCGGCACCGCACGAGGGGACGGAGACGTGGAGGAAGGCGAAGTGGTTGCCCCAGGGTGACTTGGACCGCCCCCGCGTCATCTCCGACATGCTCCGGTAGCCGGTGGCGAGCCTTGTGTTCAGCAGAACCAGCGCCGTCATCGCCGGCTGCTGCGGCGGCTTCCCGTTGCTGCCGCCGCCGTTTTTCCGAGCAGCATGAACGTACAGCCGGGTCGCGTAGAACATTGTGCCGGCGACAACGTCGTTCACCGTCTGTGTGCGCGCGCGCGCGCCATGTTAGCGAGTGTAAGAGAAGTTGGTGGATAAAAATTTGATGGGACAATCTCCAACGTGAGATCAATTTTTTTTTTTTTTTTTTCTTTACTAATTACCAATTTACAATCCTCAAACACAAGAGCGGGCGATTTAGCTTCGCTAGTAAATGAATTTGAGATTGATTGCTAATTTAATAAATGAATTAATCAATAATTAAGATTAACTCAATCATATTCAGCTTAATATAGCTCTAATATATATATATATATTATAAATTTTTGTTATTTAAACTATAGGCAACTCAAATATAAAATTTTATTTTTTTTATAAATTTTAATTATTAAATAAACTTTTTAATTTTTTAAAATAGATAAATTATTCGTGAGTCAGCTCGTGTTCGACTCGTTATCGTGTCTATTTAACCCTGTTTATACTTACGGCGTTGAGCTTATCCTTGATCCTCTTGATGTCCTCCATAGCAAAAGCCACCGCAGAGATCTCGACGGGCTGGAACTCGACTCCGGCGGCCCCCGACCGCACCGCACTCCGGCCATCCTCTAGCGCGTTGCTCTTCAGCAGGCTCCACCCAAAGTCGCGCATCGTGTTGAACCCGACCGCCACCCCCCGCCGCACGGTGCGCCACGCCGCGCTCGCTGGCCCCCTCTCCTTCGCCGCCGCCGTCCCTGGCACCTGCGGCTTGTAGTGAGGGAACGTGAGCGGCCGCGAGGGGTCGTCGGCGCACCGCACACACGAGAAGATGGCCCCCATGAGGGAGTAGCCGTCGCCGAGCGCGTGGTGGAGCTTCAGCACCACCGTCGCCGCCGCAGCCGCCGTCGGGTAGTTCATGATGTGGAGGTCCCATAGGGGACGATTCTGGGGAAGCTTATCGTTCGCAATCTTTGTAAGGTGCTGTTTCACGTGCTTGTCGTAGGTAGTTAAACTCCCCGGGAACGTGGGGGATTTCACGTGGTGATTTAGATCAACTGCGACGCGTTCCCACCGTTGGTTCCCGTGATCGTCCCGAACCTGAGATCATGTATACATATATATGTATACAATAATTAAAAAACTGTAATAAATAAACTAACACTTTTGTATAATTTTTATAGTGATACTTTTTATTTGTTTTTAAAAACAACTACGTCTCTCGTGACATAAGCTTAACTCTAAAATTCTCCAATCGGATATATTCAAAATGTTAACTTATAACATAAATGAGTCAACATTTTATCAATATCAAATTAAATTGAATCATAATCAGAATCAACAATTACGGTAACCTTACGGACAGATGATCTATTTATTATATTAAAATATATACAGATTTTAAATTCGCGTCGTGTGGTACTGAACCGGACTTACTTTCCGAAACTATAGCCCAGCAAGATCATTTGGTCAAGGGTTTTTTTTTTTTTTTTTTTTTTTTTTTGTTGTTGTTGTTGTTGTTGTTGTTGTTGTTGTTGTTGTTGTGATTTTATCATTTTTACTAGCTAAGCAAATCAAATGATAAATATTACTATTTTTTTTTTTATAATCCATCCAAATAAAATTAAATTATAAATTATTTTAAAAAGAATACTAGATTAAAAAATTTTATTTTTAATAAGACTAAATGAGTCATTAGCTCGATTTCATTTGACAGAAGATATTCTAAAAAATAGTTTTATGACTGAAAAATTATTTTCACTCGTTTAATTCTTAGAAAAGTAGGTGCTTCTGAAAATTTTACTAAAGAAAAAATTATCTACATTTTATTAGCATGTGACGGGAATTCAATACCGCGGTATAATAAGAACCAAATTATATTCTACCGAAACAATCACTAAGCCAAATAAACACTGCACCCAAAAAAAAAAAAAAAAAAAAAAAAAAAAAAAAAAAAACCTAATTTAAAACCAGGCTCAACAAAGCTAGAAGAGGGGAATTAAATTCCAATGCTATATATATAAAAAAAGTTAATAAGGGGCTCTGATATTAAGTTTAAATTAAAACCTTGTTAACTGAATAAAAAAATAAATAAATTTTAAGAAAGATACAAAACAAGCTTTGACATCATATATGAGATCACGTCTGATATTCTTATTTTATGAATTGTCTTGATCTTTTCAAATCATATAAACTCTACTTTATATATATATATATATATATATATATATATATATATATATATATATATATATGAGTCTAATTAATATACTATCAATAACATCGAGTATTTTGTACTATCAAATCTTCTACCGTTACATTTTTTTTTTAATTATTTCTATCTTTTTAGACTATATTATTTTACTAATCATCTATTAAATTTTTAAAAATTATTATTATTATTATTATTATTATTATATTATTATTATTATAGCATATCTTTCCATTCTAATATCGCTAATGATTAATTGCTATTAATAATATGGTAATCTAATTCTATATGAGAGAGAGAGAGAGAGAGAGAGAGAGAGAGAGAGAGAGAGAGAGACAGTACCATGATAGAAGAGAAGCGTGGATGAAGGGTTAAGAAGACGTTCTCCAACGTCCACAAAACAGGAGCCACATCAATGGGGACTTCGGATTCGAATATGCCCAGGATGCAAATGGACAGCGCGTCGCTGTTGAAGTACTGCCCAATGGGGCTCACTGGCTCCTCCAGGGCTTCTTCTTCTTCTTCTTCTTTCTCCTCTCTCTCCATCTCCAACTCTTCACCACCCTTCGAGACCACGGCCATTGTAATAGTACGTAGTAGCACAAGCAAAGGAAAAATGGTTGTTTTAAGATGGTTTACTAAACTCTATTCTCATCATGGAGTCTTATATTGTCCTTGTAGGTGAGAATGTGAAACGAGCCACCCACTATTTGCCCTTTCAAATTTAGGTCCCAATAACCAGCTGTATCTGTGGCAATAAGCTAAGTTCCAAACTTAATTACTTCATATTTCTAACTAAATTTGAATCTGTATCTAAACAAAAAAAAAAAAATAAACAAAGCCAATGAATTGCTGCTATCTTTCTATATATATGAACACTCAAAATTTTTATAATTGTCTAAACTAAGTATGTATTTTTCTGAGTTTGAGCCTAATCAACAAGCTTGGTTATTTATAATCCAAACTCTAGAGTCAAAGAGTTTAGGTATCTGTGAAAATTTTCGTAGTTAGAGTAGGATTGAGAACTCGAATTTATTTTAAAGTTGGTTTAATTAATATAATAATAGGAGTTGTCATGGTTTGTTCACCTACAAGTACGTGTTAGGTGTTAGGTGTTCTTGGAGATGTGTGGGTACAATGGCCGAGACTTAATGAGCCTGAGTTTACTTTAGAGAGATGCATGCCTACTCAGTTGTGTTAGTTTGTTTTTTTTTTTTTTTTTTTTTAAGCTAGAAATGTAAAATAATTAATTAGGTTTCGAAATCGAGATCTTGAATATCAACTATCAAATCTTTTGCTACTTGCGTTAGTAACGGTCGATTATATTAGTGTTTTCTATTAATAAAATATGTATGTTTAGTTATCTTCTTTCTGGGATATTATTTTTTGTTTTCTAAAACTTATTATATTCTAGAATTTTCGATCACGGATTATATTGTTGGTATCAAGCCGATTTCGTCCAGTTTTCGATTGGTACAAGCCATGCTAGATTCATGCCGTGTAAGTAAGGCCCATTTATTTCATACTAGTTTTATCGTCGTACTTCACTTCTCTCTAATATTAAAGATCTAAAAGCATTATCTGAATATTAGACTAATCAAATATTAAGATTATGTATAATTTTTTAGTGTACAAACATCATTTCTCTTTACCTATGTTCTCCATCTTTATTGTGCGTATGCAATCAAGTTATTTTCGATGATAAATATCTGAATCAACGTTCAACTCTACTAAATTTATATTATTGAAAGTATTAAAAAATTAATTTTTATAATTTTTTGTCATTATTTTATCTATTAAACAAACGATTTTAAATTAAACGATTGAAAATAAAAATTTTATAAAAAATAATAATAAAAAATTTAAATTTCAAATCAAAGAAATTGATCTTTCTCTAAATAATGAAAAAAGAGTTTATCAAAATTTTATTCAATTTGAATCGATTTACGCAGTTAAATATAAATACATCAAATTAGCAATTAAAATTACCAATTTTGAGACTTATCGATCATTAATAAAAAAGTATCAATAAAATATATAAAATATATTTTAAATATATTTTTAATAGACTTAAATTATCGAAAAAAATTTAATAGTATAAAAAAAAAAAAATTATGATATATATATATATATATATATAATAGAGCTTATATAGTTTTAAATGTACAAACCAATTTTGGAACAAAATCTCTACTATATATATAAGTAAAGCTTATATGTTTTTAAAAATACAACTCCATTTATACTTATGAATTTTTTAATATTGAATTTGTATTGAGATTTGTATTTTTTATTTTATTTTTCTCTCTCTTTAATTGACTTTACAAAAGTACAAATCTCAATACAAATTCAATTATAAAAAATTCACAAATATCACTACAACAAAATTAGGCTATAGCGACACTTTTAAGTATTTTTAAAATCTAAAAAAGGTGTCGCTGACAAAAATACCGACACTTATTGTAAGTGTTGCTATATGTGCCGTCGCTAGGGTGTATAACGACACATTTTTGTAATGTGTCCCAAAAATATGTTCCTATAATCTAATTTTGAATATAAATGAAATATAGATATGAAACTTATACAAAAGTGTCATAAATATGTGTCCCTATAATCTAATTTTGGTGTAGTGTATGAATAAAGTTATGCTTTTAAAAGCATATAAACTCTTCTCTCTCTATATATATATATATATATATATATATATATATATATATATATATATATATATATATATATATATATATATATCAGTTGAACTGTAGTGTGCTGTAGTGTGTTGTTTTTATTTTTAAGATTTTCACAAGGCCTGGGGTGTAAGAGAGTGAGCATTCAATGTGTAGTTTTTGTGCATTTAACCGACCTGGTGGTGGATGCGGTGGTGGTGGGTAATAAATTTTTTATTGTGCAAACCATCGAGGAGGGGTGGGATGTAGGATGTACACCCTTTTAGGGGTGTACACCTAGCACTCCTTTTTATCTTTTTTTTATCTAGAAAGTGCAGTTATAAATATAAATGCCCATCCTCCAAAAAAAAAAAAAAAAAAAAAAAAAAAATAATTGACAAGTGATTATTATTCGTCATTGGTTGGATAAATTTTATGTACGAGATTTATAAAACATAAATTATTTGATTAGAAATTTACTTTAGCAGTAAAATTATTATATATTTGGTCAATTAATGATCATCCTACAAACTTCATTTGAGTGATTCGCGTACGTAGAGAATGAAAAGCAGCGTTAATGCTTTTTGGAGTTAATGCAGTTGCAGGTGAATAGAGTGGATTCTAAGTTATTGCATTGGCCTTGGTCTATGCACCATATCTTCGAAACTCAACACCTACTACACCCCAAAAATGGGTGTAGAGGTAGTATTGCTCTTAAAGCATGATCATAATTTCTGATCGTTGGTTTTGTAATTACAAAAGTCAAACAGAGTTAATAAATTATCAATAAAAAAGAATACTAATATATAGACAGTGGGTCAGGCTATTGTACTAATAAATTTTTTTTTTATGGCTACATTTATTTCTTTAATAAATTTCAACATATTATTTCATCAATTATTTATTAAATTTAAAGAGTCCACTATCAATACCAAACAAATTTCGCTGCTATTCATAATTTTTTTTGATGATATAGCTCCGCCTCATTAACCATGATATAAACTACTAAAAATATATAGAAATCAAGTTTTAAATCTTTTCAACATTATTAATTTTATGATAAAATAGTTATAAAATTTATAATTCTAATTATATATATGAATATTTTTCTTGTTTAGCAGTATATATAAAAAAATTTAAATTAATTAAATTTTAATTATAATTTTTTTAAAATAATATTTACACTCTCGATTTTGAGTCCAAGACTCCTATCATCACTTTTTTAAAAAATACTTATTTTCAACGGTTCATTTTTGTATTAACTTAATGGACAAGAAAAAATATCGAGAAAATCTAAAATTTAATTTTTAGATAGTTAAAATGGTTTAAATTATATTTAATGGTGTCGTCGTTTTGAAAATTCTATCACCGAAAATAAATAAGTGTCATCAAAGTCCGTTTACTATCAATAGCATTCCATCCTAGCGTGCACACACACACACACTCTCTCTCTCTCTCTCTCTCTCTCTCTCTATATATATATAGAGAGAGAGAGAGAGAAAGAGAGAGAGAGAGCTAGGCGGATACTAATAATAATACTAAGTTATTGTTGCTATTAAATTTGTAACATTTAGATACTAATAATAATACCAAGTTATTGTTGCTATTAAATATGTAACATTTGGATTAAAAAATATATGGTTGAGATGATAGTGGGCCCTTTGTGTTTAATAGGTGGTTGGGAAATAATAAAATCTAACAGATAAAAATGATCAAAAAAGTTGATCTAAGGGTAGAAAATTTGATAGCACCAATAACTTAGTACTATTAATAATATAGTAGCCGGACTATATATATATATAATATATATATATATATATAATATATATATATATATATTATATATATATATATATATATAAAAGTTCGGTTATTATGCTTGTACAAGCACAAAGCAATTGGTGCTCGTAAGTTTTTTACCTTTAGATTTATTTTTTTGACTAATTTTATCTCTTACATCATTCTATTCCACCAACCACTAACTTAAGTCAAGAGCCCCACTATCATCCTAATCATATATCTTTTCATCTAATGACTAAAAATTTACAAGCACCAATGACTTGAAGATATTCGTTTTCAATCGTTCATTTTTGTGTACACTTGATATAAAAAAAAATAATATCGAAAAAATATGAAATATAATTTTTAGATAGTTTAAATAATTTAAATCATATTTAACGATATCGATCGTTGTTTTGAAATTTTCATCATAAAAAATAAATTAGTAGCAACAAATTTTTTTTTGCTACTAGAGAAGCAAAGAATGATGAGAGATACAGAAAAAGGGATTATGTTGAAACTAGTCTATTATAGAAAAAAGGTTGTGTAATTCTTCTTTTGATTAGAAAATCTTATTTCACCTTTTATATATATATATATATATGGTTGTGTTGGTTTTAATATTTTGTTAAAAATATGAATTTATTATAAAAACTCAAATTTATATTTTTATTGTGAAATTCTAACAATCAATACTAAACAGAGCGAATATCAAATTCGTAACAATCGATATCAACAAATTACGAATTTCTAAAATTTAGTAACTGGACGAGTATCAGGTTCCGACACTCTATATGTAATTTCGCTGCACATGGCTACTCTGAGTTTTACATAATGTTGCATGCTAATACATATAATATAAAAAATCTTAATTAACTCATGCATCCATTTCAAAAGTACCATATAAATTTATCAATACACCATTTCAAAAATACTATATAAATTTATCAATACATCAATAACATAAAAAAAGTACTATATAAATTTATCAATACATCAAAAACGTGCATATACAACATTCTGAATTATAAAATATTTCTCCCTGCTGATAGATATGAGATCTTTTTCCTATGGTACAACGTACTTACGTGCAGGAACAGTTGATTATAATAAAATTTTTTTTTTGAATAACACGTGAACCCCTTTAAATTATTTTTTGAATATTATTGATGTATCAGAAAATATAAAATATGTGTAGATAAATTCTATTTGAATTACACAACGTTACATTCCAAATTATAATAAACACACTCAATTTGGGTCTACAGAGCCGGATCCTCTATTCTTGTTCGAATCCAAAAACTGCTTGGTTGGGATATAAAAAAAAAAAACTAATAATTTTAGAGATAAATATAATTTATGAAATAAATAGAAATTATTGTAAATTTATATTTGATTGCATTGATATTAAATAAGTACGAGATATAAAAAAAATATTATTGAATAGAAAATAAAAAATAAAAAAATATAGAATAATATTTTATGTAATATGACTAATATGTCATTCCTCTTTTAATTTTTTTCTTACCCATTGTTTGGTTCCGATACAAATGCTTTTTTTTTTTTTTACACGTGTTTCGAGACGATATTATTGTTCTTCTCTTTTACCTTATTATTTTTTTATTTTTTAAAATTAAAATTTTTAAATTTTAAAAGATATTTAAATTTATAAAATTTAATTTTTTTTATTTTATAAATTTTAAAATTTTTAACTTTACTTTTTAATAAATATAAAAAAATTATTTTATTTTAATTTTTTTTTAAAAAATTATTAATTTTAACAATTTAAAATTTATACAAATTTTTTAAAATTTATATAAATTTTAAAATTAAAATTTTTGCTCCCACTTAAAATTTAAAAATTAATTTTTTTACTCCCACTTAAAATATTTATAAAAATTAAAATTTATAAAAATTAAATTTAAACAAAATTTTGAAATTTTAATTTGAACAAATTAAAATCGAACCCATTTAACCTCTTAAAATGCGCATAGCCAACTATACGTAGACCGTCTTCACCAGATCAGATGTGAACCGCCGTTAGATCAATCCTCTCCACATTCAGTTTCAATCGCCACCGTTAGTTCGTCGGTTTACGAATGACGTGGCGAGCCCAAGTCCATGCATGAGTTTCCAATCAAAAATTTTTCAAACCGGCTATCTCCGGTTACCATACAGCCAACGCCCAACCCCCCCCCCCCCCCCCCCCCCAAAACACACACACACACACACACACACACACACACACAAATCAAACGGCTACTTCTCCCTCTTCCTCTCCGCCTTTTTTCCTTTCGAAAATTCCCATTCCCTCCCTCCCTCTCTCTCTCTTCTCTCTCTCTCTCTCTCTCTCTCTCTCTCTCTCTCTTCTCTACATCTCCTCCTCTCCCATGGCGACCTCCTCCACCCCCGTCAAAACCTCAAACCCTAAGCCCCAACCCTCCTCCGTCCTTAGGCCGAGATCAGCTGCGGCGGCGGCGGTGGCGGCGCCGGAGTTCAAATCGCGGTTCGAGGCCTACAACAGGCTCCAAGCGGCGGCGGTGGCGTTCGGGGAGAAGCTCCCGATCCCGGAGATTGTGGCCCTAGGTGGCCAATCGGACGGCAAGAGCTCGCTCCTGGAGGCGCTCCTAGGGTTCCGCTTCAACGTCCGCGAGGTGGAGATGGGCACGCGGAGGCCCCTAGTGCTCCAGATGGTCCACGATCCCTCCGCACTCGAGCCCCGGTGCCGATTCCAGGTCGGAGCCCTCTAATCTACGAGCTTTTTGATGCATCGGATCGTCTCTACGAGCTCTCCTAGGGTTTCTATCTTTCCCCGATCCTATCTAGGGCTTTGAATTGTTCTTTGTTTCCGTTCTTAATACTGCTTTAAACTTCATGCGATTTCGTTTTTTGAAATTTTATTTCCATTTTGAGATAGGACCCTCATATTGAGATTTGGCCAAAATTTACGGCTCATTTACTTGTCAACCTGCGTACAATAAGCAAATACTACAGTTCTTCAGCTGGAGAAGTAAAGATCGGTTAATTTACTAGAAATCAATCACTTAAATTAGCAAATTCCCCAATTTAGTTGACGAAAATAATATAGAATCGAAGAATAAAAAGTTAAGGTGGTGTAAAATAGTTGAGATGGTCCTGTAAATTCTCACTTTTATGTTACGTTAGCTGTAGATTTTGCACTTAGGTATGTGTTATGTATATTCTGCGATGTAATTACCCGTCCCAGTTATGACAACAGGACGAAGATTCAGAAGAATACGGGACTCCGCTGGTTTCGTCATCTGCGATTGCCGATCTTATAAGATCCCGAACAGACTCTCATCTGCGAAAGATCCAAGCAGCCGTCTCGTCGAAGCCAATAGTGATGAGAGCAGAATATACTCACTGCCCTAATCTCACCATCATTGACACTCCCGGTTTTGTTCTCAAGGTCTCTCCTTTTTTAGAAAATAATTGGGGGAACACTAGAACCAATTTATGTTATATTCAACGCTGAACAATGTTTTTCTTCACAGGCTAAGAAGGGCGAACCCGAAGACACGCCCAATGAGATATTGTCGATGGTGAAGTCCTTAGCGAGCCCGCCTCATCGCCTTCTTCTCTTCCTCCAGCAGAGCAGCGTGGAGTGGTGCTCTTCGCTTTGGTTGGACGCTGTTCGTGAGATCGATCCCACTTTTAAGCGGACAGCTATCGTCATCTCTAAATTTGACAATAGATTAAAGGTATATCTCACCTGAAATTTCTTCTTGCTGAAGAATAATATGCACATATGTTTTTCTATTTTTGCTCTCCCTCAAATTCTATTTCGAACGGTGAACTTTTTTAGCCTTGCTGATGTTGCTTAATTTGGAAACCCATCTTGTTTAAGAAATTAAATATGCAAAAGAAGGTACTACAACAGTTTGGTTTTTGGTTGCCATATGAAGCCTATGAGTACAAGGTTTGTGAACGTTTGAGCAATACAAATAGCGAAGAAAATTGTCCCATGTGCCTTAAATTAAAGCATCGCCAACTAGCACTTAGATTTTCTTTTCTATGTGTGTATCTGTTAATGATGGATACATTTTGCCCTTATGATCTGTTATCCATATTGCTGCTTCTGAAGGAATTCACTGAACGGTGGGAAGTCGATAGCTATTTGAGTGCAAGTGGTTACCTCGGAGAAAATACCCACCCATTTTTTGTGGCTCTGCCCAAAGATAGGGGGACTATCTCTAATGACGAATTCCGCAGGCAAATTTGCCAGGTAGATTCAGATGTGTTGCGCCACCTACGCGACAACATCAAAGGAGGTTTCAATGAAGAGAAATATGGACCCTATGTTGGCTTTAGCTGTCTCAGAAATTACTTAGAATCTGAGCTTCAAAAGAGGTACAAAGAAGCAGCTCCAGCGACCCTTGCCTTGCTAGAGCAGAGATGCAGTGAAGTCTCCTTGGAGCTTTCTCGGATGGAGTCAAAATTGCATGCAACTTCTGATGTTTCTCATCTTCGGAAGTCGGCGATGCTACATGCTGCCTCTATTTGCCATCATTTGGTAAGAATTTCTGATTCTTTTTGCTTGTATTGATAAAACATGTGGGACAAGTATAAATCAAACTTGTTTTCAAATGTTAAAGGGTGCGCTAATTGATGGAGCTGCTGATCCTGCTCCAGAGCAATGGGGAAAAACTACGGAGGAGGAACAAAAAGAGAGTGGCATTGGAAGTTGGCCAGGTGTCACCATTGCAGTAAAGCCTCCTAATTGTACTCTCAGGCTTTATGGCGGAGCTGCATTTGAGAGGGTAATGCATGAATTTCGTTGTGCGACGTACTCAATAGAATCCCCGCAAGTGTCAAGGGAGAAGGTTGAATGAAGCCTCTTTTTCTTTATTATTATTCATAGACTACTTATTCTACTACGTTGGTGAATAAGTTGCTTGATTTCCTGCCCAATGGGATCAGGTTGCAAATATACTACTTGCTCATGCTGGAAGAGGTGGAGGGGGTGGAGTGACAGAGGCTGCTGCTGAAATAGCACGTGCTGCTGCACGAGCGTGGCTTGCTCCTCTTCTTGATACTGCCTGCGACCGACTTGCCTTTGTTTTACAGAGCCTTTTTGACCTTGCAATGGAGCGTAATCGTGTTCATGACTTGGAACGTAAGCATAAAATTCTTTGAGTCATTAGTTTTTTGCAAACGTCAGAAAATATCTTCCATTTTGTTAAGATGGTTTGCAGCTACTAGGATGAACAAGTAAGATTGAAACCTTTATAGATATTTGAAGATTGCATAAAGTGTACGGAGGAATTACGTAGAGAATGGTTTGTATTATATGAATTGAAGATAATACTAACTCATACCATAATAGTCCTAAATTGTAAGTAGGAATTACAACACTGGCAAGCACTGGTTGTTGTTTATCTTTCATTTGATGCCCCTCATTCCAAGACAGGTCTTTTTTTTCACCCTTGTCATTCTTAAAGAGCCCTAATAGTCATTCATACAGATTAGATAACCAGTTCCAGTTCGTATTATGGTGAAGTATGATCCTACTACTACTCAAATGATGTTATTTTCTCTCTCCTGCTTTTGCCAAGTATTATTTTTCGTTCTAGAAACACAGTTGCCTTATGCATTTCCTTTTTTTTGCATAGGCCGGCAAAATAACAGGGACATGGATGGATACATTGGCTTTCTTGCCTCTCTACGACGCTCATATAACAACTTCATTCTTGATCTGTCCAAGCAATGCAAGCAACTGGTGCGACACCACCTTGATGCAGTCACTAGCCCATATTCTCACATCTGCTATGAAAATGATTTGTTTGCTGGGATTGGATCTAGTTCGAACTCCATTTACAGATTGAATCAGCTTCCGACAGCAGCCTATTTCGACTTATCGGAAGGTGCTGCAGCAGCGCAAGTTGAAATGCTAGTCGCAAATCAGGAGAACATACCACCGAACGATCAACAACAAACAACACCCGGTAAAGGAACTGAATCGAAGGAAGTGCTTAAGGAAAGCCAAATGACGGTTCCAGAGACGCCCTCACCCGACCAGCCGAATGATCCCCATGGCGTGAATAAGAAAGAGAACGGTAACATAATGGAAGCTAACGGAAGAAAAAGACACGCAAGGATGGTGACATATGGAAGAAATTCTGATGCAAATAAAAACCAAATCAATATCTTGTTCGGCGGCAATGATTTTGGCTCAAAATCCGGGTCGTCGTACTCCAATATCTGTTCAATATCCTCTCAATATTTTGCAAGAATGCGCGAAGTTCTAATAGAAAGAAATGTGCCCTCGGCCTTGAACTCAGGATTCTTAACACCATGGTAAGTTAAATGCCAGCAACAGGTTTTCTTTTTTCTGCAAATTAATATTTCTGTTCTGGCAACAGTAAACCCCTCAAATCATTTAAGTTAAAAGGTTAATGCTACTTTTAGTGATCTTAGTTTGATTGGTTTCATGTAATGCAGTCGAGAAAGGCTGTTCTTGGCACTGGGCTTGGATTTGTTCGCGGTGGGGGACGAAAAGTTTATGGACATGTTTGTGGCGCCCGGCGCGATCGATGTTCTTCAGAATGAGTACCAGTCTCTTCACAAGAGGCAGAAGATCTTGCAGTCTTGCTTGAGTGAGTTCAAAAACATATCGCGGTCACTGTAATCTGTGAGTCCTTCGAATTCGCGGCTTTATAATTCAAATGATTGAGACTGAAATTTCACTTGTTGTAATGTCGATTCCACGATTTGTTTCATTATCAGCTTTTCCTTCAATTCATAAAATGTCAAATTAACTTTTGACATATAAGATCGACCGTCCTTGGCGCAAGTGACAAAGAATTTAGTACTTGATATCCGAGATTTCGAATTCGAAGTCTAGTTGTTACATATTTTCAGCTAAATTTATTTTAAAAATAAACGAAGTGGAATACCATGCTACCTTTCTCTCAATTTTTTTTTTTTTTTTTTTTTTTTTGACATACAAGATAGTGTAACCGGTGAGGTTTTTTATTTTTTATTTTATTATTTTTATTTTAATAAATCTATAATTACGAAAATGGTATGAAATATGCTAACTAAAGTTATAATAATAAACAAAATATTTAAATTTTAAAATAAAAATATTATTAACTAATTTAAATTAAATAAATTTAAAAATTAAATAAATTTAAAAATTAAATAATAAAATTAAATAGTTGATTCAAAATAATTAATAATTCCAATAAATTCATTTAAGGTTTTTACTTTTTATATTTTTTTTTAAATGCCCCTAGTGTTTGATTTATTTAGCAAAGAGGACATGTGCAAGAGTGTTAATCCACGTGGCGATGATGAGAGAAGCCACTTCAAACGTTTGAATTCCGTTGCATCTGTGCCAATCCGGAGAAAGAAAGAGACCAAATCAAAAAAAAAAAAAAAAACACAAAATTCAAAATTCAAAATGATCAGTTTTGAAAAATAATTATTTTATTTATATTATATTTATTATTCTTGGGTTTTAAAAAATATAGTTTATAATCTAAAATAGAGTATTTTTGCTGTAAAATAAAAATGATTCTTACTCACAAATTGGTAAAATTGAGTAATATAGTGTCCATCCAAATAGTATATAAATATAATATTTGAAAATAGAGTAATATGATATTATGATGTATTAATACTAAAATAAAAAAAATACTATCTACAATTTTTTGTAGTTTCCAAAAAGTCCCTTAGTTAAAAAATATATTTTTTATAATAATAATTACATGTACAAATACAACACTTTAATAAAATATTACCATTTACTTTTTAGTTATCTTAAAATCATGAAGCTCATATTACACCCAAAGTATGAAACGTGTAGTAAGCTAAATTGAAATTTGATGCCCTTTTGAAATAGTTTCATCAAAATAAAAACTCATTAACCAAAATATATATATATATATATATATATATATATATATGATGCACATTTCACTGATTCAATAGTAACAAATGACTAATAAAATTTATTTTATTTTAGAATAGAGGAGATGTAAAATACACATCTCTTTAAAAGTGTACAAAAAATATTTTTTTTATTTAAACTGACCAATGGACTCTTAATTTAACTTTTTAATTAATACTTTCTTCACTTAAGTTAAAATTTTTAGTAAAGTTCACGGGTATTTTATCTATGGGTGATTAATTTATTTTTTTATTTTTTACTAAAAATTACTTCAAAACAGTCAATTTAATTTAATTTTTTTTTAAATAATAATATAATATTCATTTCGTTTATAAAAATAAATTTAGAAATGTACAATAATTAAATTTTGAATTCAGAATTTTGAATTCTAATCAATAAGTTTTTTTTGTCATTTACGTTTGGATCGGGTCAATTTAAAATATTAAAAGTTAAAATTGGCCATTTCTAAATGTGCTATAATGGAGGGGTCTACACAAACTTTTACCTAGAAAAAGCTCGACCCACTCAATTTCATTTATTAATTAATAAAGGCAAGTTCGGGAGAGGTGCTTTAGTAATCATTACTATTTCCACCATTAGTTGATAATATATATTATATAGAGAGAGAGACACACACACTATAATATAGAGAGAGACACACACACACACATAATATTTATATTTATAGTATCAAGGTTTCATTCTCATTTTCAATCTTAAAATATTAAAATCAACAAAAATTAATATAGAATATTTAAAATTTAAAAAAATAATAATTTTATATTTTTTCAGATAGTTTATTTTATAATTAAATTATTTTAAATTTATCAATTTTTAATAATTATTGGAGCGATTTTATAATTTAATAATATAGAAAATTTTAAATTTATTTAAATTTTGATAAAAGTATCTTAAAATATCTAGATAAAGATCAGAATTCTTAATCTTAAATTTAAAATTTTAATTCCCAAATTTTAAAAATTATTTAATTTCTATTATTTATTTTGACATAATTTATTTATTTAGTAAACAGTATAAAAAAATTAAAATTTTATTTTTAAGAACTTTATATACTCTAAATTATATTTAACAATATGAATCGATAATTTAAACACCTTAAAATTGAAAACGATATTATAGTTCCATAGCTTCTTCGGTACTACAGCTTTCTGTAAACATATCGAATAACATATATATTTCAACAAAATTTAGTTTTTTATATTTATTTCTTCAAAAATTCTAAGTTGTTCATATATGATATCGTTGCTATTAATATTCGTTAGAAAAATATAGTTAACGATAGAGCGAGTGAGGTAAATTTATTTTTTTACCGTTTTAAATATTATATTTAATTATAAGTATATATTTTTTTAACAGCTAAAATTTTTAGAAAGTCATATTTATAAGAACAAAATTTATATTACATCTATATTCTCTTAAAAAATAAATAATAAATATATATGTGTATAGAAAATTAAAGTTATTATTATTATTATTATTATTATTTTGTTAGTTGTGACTTGTTGTGGCAATTGGTGACATTTATATGTTGGTTTTTGACTTGATTGGGGAATAGATGGAGAGTGTTGTAGCTCTCACAACCCATTAAATTTTAGGAATTAGATGCCACCTTTTGTTTCATCCTTTATGACAGTACCAAAAGCAGAGATACATCAATTATGTTACTAAAAAAAAAAAAAGGAAAAAAAAAAAAAAAGGGACAATACCTCTCTCTCTCTCTCTCTCTTTGGTTTTTATTTTTTTTTGTTCAAAAAAATAAATTTACAAAAAATGATAAATTATTCGCTTTATTGCATACTAATATAATTAATAATAATAAGAACATGTTGTTTCTATTCAAACCTACTTTGCCTTTATATCAACTTTTTACTATTCATCCTAAAAAAGACCAAAAGTAAAAAGACAAACATTATTAGGATAAATATGCAATTTATAAATTTTTTTTGAGGAGAATGCAATAAAGACAATTTAGTAGATCCAAAATTAGTTTGTGTAGAGTCAAAGAGAGAGAGGCTCACTGAGTCAATGACGCCGCCCTTTTCAACTCGCCCCTCGAAGCCCTAATAATACGCAAATAGATCCCTATATACTATATAGGAGTATAGGTCCTCTTAATTTACATTTAAGGACAAAAGAAAAATATTAAAAGGGAAAAGTCTCTTACTGAGAGAGAGAGGGAGAGAAGGGGGAGAGAGAGTAGGAGAGGTAGCTTCTTCGCATTTCATCTTCTCTCCCACACACACAAACCCTAACCCTAACCCTAATATACATCGATGGAGATCGAAGTGCCCAACGGTCGAGAGTGTTCAAAACCCAAACCACAACCCACCTCCCCTAGCAAGGCATCGTCGCCTTCCTCTTCCT
>CM054948.1:939267-1083766 GCA_029168755.2 Tillandsia fasciculata | reverse complement strand
GAAGCAGAAGGGAGGTCTCTTTGAGCAGTCTCAATCGTAGTAACAAGAGTGATTTGAGTAATTCGAGATCTAAGCTCAATGGGCTCAATTTGGGTGGTGAGAAGAAGGAAAACTCTAGCAATACGAGTGAATCTTTACTTGATTTAACCTCTTTTAGAGAGTTCTCAACAGCGCAGAAAACTGAATGTGGTTCTACTGTTGGTTCAAGCAATGCGGAGAAGGGTAATGGATTGGATAGCAATATCGTGGTTCCTAAACGTCCCAGGGGCATCTTCAAGAGAAAGAAAAGGGAGAGGTCTGTTGGTGGAAAGAGTGTAGCAAGTAATTCTAATTGCAAAACTGAGAACACTGAGGATGTTCAGAAAACAAAATTATCTGAGTTTGAGGAGGTTGGTTCAACTATACAACATCCTGATTCCAGTCTCAAGAGTGAAAAAAGGGATTTCCTTCGACCTAATGAGAAAAGGGTTAAAAGTAGAAAAAGGCATCGACTTGTATTGGAATGTAGGACAAATGTGGACAATGAAGCCTGCTTGAGTGAAGACAATGAAAAGGGTTGCAAAGAGTTCTTAGATGATGATGATGGGGAGAATCTTGAACAAAATGCTGCTAGGATGCTTTCATTACGATTCGATCCAAGATGCATTGGATTCTCCGAGGATAGCACGGCACCTCAAATGCCTGAAGAAGGTTTTGGTTTGCTGCCAACTCGCAAGAAATTCGATGAAACAAATAGAGTTTTACGGCCCAGGAAGCACGGCGGTAAAAGTTTTGCGAGGAAGCGTAGGCATTTCTATGAGGTCTTTTCCAGTGATGTTGATCCTTATTGGATGGTAAAGCAGAGGATAAGAGTCTTCTGGCCCCTTGACAAAAGTTGGTACTTTGGTATAGTGAAGGAATACGATCCTGTAAAAAAGCAACACCATATCAAATATGATGACAGGGAGGAAGAATGGATCAATCTTCAGAATGAGAGATTTAAATTGTTACTTTTTCCTAGTGAAATGTCAAGTAAATATGACTATGGAAAGTCAGTATTGACCATGAAACAAGAGACCGAAAGTAGCGATAGAAATGCAGTAGATGATAGCTGCGACGAATGTATTATGGAATCGGTTCCAATTATCTCATGGTTGGCTCGCATAAGAAACCCCATGAGATCGACCGCACCTAGTACCGATAAGAAGAAGCAAGAGAGTGAACTAGTGAATGACCCTGAACCTAAAACCATGTCAGTGCACAAAAATCGTAGGGCTGTTAGTCACTCTAGTGTGATTTCTACTTTATCATCTACTAGTAATGCTGCTCCTGCTATTGCATTAGATGACAATGAACGCCAAGTTTCTCTGCTAGTAAGAAAAGATTGCTCCAAAAATAGGAAGGTATCAATTGTCTATTTCAGAAAACGGTTTCGCAAGAAGGGGCTGGCTTTGGATGAGTTGCCACAAAAGGAACTGCATGTCTGTGTCATGCAAGTAGAACCGAATAAATTGACTTTGGAGTTGCGGATATCACTTAAAGACATTTATTACCGGGCATTTCGAACTGAAAATGTCTGGTTATCTAGGCAAAACTTTCTCTCGTATTATGGCAAATTAATGCTAATCTGGCCAGCTGTTCACATGGAAATTGCTTTTGTTGATAAGACTCTGGGCTTAAGAAAATTTTCATTTGAAGGATGTTTCAAGGGAGCTGTTTCTCTTTTGTGTTTTGTTATGACAACATTCTGCCAACAAGAAGAATGCTGCAAGCTATTAGATATCGAAATGCCTTCGACCTTAATTGCTATTAAGGTTTCAGACCTGCATGACCAAAGAATGCAGTTTTTTTCCTTCCGGTACTACTATCGGGAGATGGAGAGCTCAAAACAGAGGCTGCTAAAAAGCAACTTTAAACAATATTGCTTATTGTTTAGTGAACCAGCCATATCTAACTTCGGAGACGGTAGTATCGAGAATCTTTCAAATAGAAAGGATCATGCCCCAGTTTCTTTTACGGTATGTTTTTGCTAGTTTGATTTCTGTTTTCTTTACTTTCTTTCTGTGTCCAATTATCAGTGCTGCAATTTGGCTTTTTAATTGGTAAATAATTTTTATATATTTTTAAGACTAATTTTCTTTAAATATATTTTACATATTTTTAAGATTAATTTTCTTTGAAAAGGCAAACATAACTCTTTTATTATTAGGTTTTTCACATGCCTCATAATTTATTTCTCTTTTTTGTGATGAAGGATGCTCTTTCGGTAAGAAATGATGCTGATTGTATGCACTCGCTCGACAAGCATAGTCAGACTGATCAAAGGAAGGACAAAGATGAGAGAACAGTCATCATACTCGAAAAGAATGGCTCTCCCAGCCAACCTGAAGCAAGGAATAATTATTGTACGAATGTTGACAATATCGAGACTGATAGTCTACATAGTCGAGTTGAAGAAGAATTAAATGGTATGGAAAGCCAAATTTGCCAATCTTCATCCAAAGTGGATCAGGAAAATAATAATCAAACTTCGTACAGCTCAACTACAAGGGATTCAGAGAACATTCAGCATGATAATCGGATCTCTTCGGCTTCACCTAGATCTGTCCCTTATTCAAAATTGTGGTCAGATAATTTCATTCAAAATGGATTCACTTCCAGGAAGCCGCGTACTAGGATTTCATATATATCACCAAATTTAGGCCATGATGTCAGTTCAAAACACCAAATTCATCAAAACAAAGGACGCACTTATAAGAAAATTAGAACTGATAAACCAGATATGGAATGTTCTGCAAACCTTCTGGTCACACTAGGGGATAGGGGCTGGAGAGAATCTGAAGTGTTGGTTGTTCTCAACTCTCTCAATCAAAAGGACTGGTGGATTTTGGTAAAACTTTCTGGGATTACTAAATATGTGCATAAAGCAAACCAATTTCTGCAGCCTGGTATTCCAAATCGTTTTACCCATGCTATGATGTGGAAGGGAGGAAAAGATTGGATGTTGGAATTTACTGATCGGAGCCAGTGGTTGCTGTTCAAGCAGATGCATGAAGAGTGCTACAATCGGAACCTTAAGGCTGCTTCTGTAAAGAATATTCCAATTCCTGGTGTGCGATTAATTGATGATTTTGACGAGTCTACAGTTGAAAAGCCTTTTATAAGCTCTTCATTGAAATATCATCAAGAGGTGGGGACTGAGGTTGATAGGGCTTTGGATCCGTGTAATACATTATATGATATGGATAGTGATGATGAAACATTTAATAGCTCTTTTGGTAATGTTGATAGTATAGTGGCTGAGATTGATCAGGATATATTTGAGAGGGTGATGGACATGTTTGAGAAAGTTGCATATGCTAAAAACTCTGATCAGTTCACTGCTGATGAATTAGAGGAATTTATGACTGAGCTTGCTCCACTGGACATTATTACAGCTATCTATGAATACTGGCGACAAAAGAGACAGAAGAAGGGTCTGCCTCTGATTCGGCAATTTCAGGTATTTTTTTCTTCTTCTTTATCCCTTTTGTGTTTCTGATTGACATTTTCGATCTGTATAGAATGAAAAGGTGATCCACACTTATAATCTTATCACATTTTCTGTTTGATCAGCCTGCGCTGTGGGAGATTTATGAGCAGCAGTTAAGAGACTGGGAAATTGCAATAAATAAGATGAAGAGTTCATCAGACATGCATTTAGGAAAGGCTTATCTTCTAGAGAGGCCTTCCATGTTTGCTTTCTGTTTGAGACCACGGGGCCTGGAAGTACCAAACAAAGGTTCGAAACAAAGATCCCAGAAGAGGTTCATGTTTGTCGGTCACCACTCTTCTTCTCCAAGAGACCATGATACTCTTAATCCTTTTGGTACATCTTTCTCCATTCTTCTTGTCTGATTTAATGTGTAGGGGTTCTACATATATATCCTTGCAAAATCATTTCTTCACGCCCCCACACCCACACACGCACACACACACACACACACACCCCCCTCTAAAGGCAAAACTTCTTTAGAAAAGGAAAAAATACCCTTGTCTTAAGTTGGGGATTCATGGGGGGAAGTTGGTTTCTAAAGTGCATGTATGGACATCTAGATTTTACAGGGGTTTATCTCTAAATAGGTGATATTGCAGGAGTATACTAGTAAATATTTCTAGTATGTGTTTCTGACTCTTCTTCTTTATAAGCGTTCTTACGTGATTTTTTGCATTTTTAGGCAAAAAATCTGAAGAGTTAACACTTGGAGGTGACAAGGCCTTACTTTCTGTTGCAAATCATGAGCTCTCTTTCTCTCCTCGCTGGCACAAGTCTTCATCTTGTTTCTCTTCAAAAGATTCTCCAAGGACAGGAACCTTAATCTTTACAAAGAACACTGTGTCTCTGCCTTATAAGAATTCTTCAATTATGCCAGCCTCACATGATGGAAAAGCAAAGAGAAGTGGAGTTCGGTTGTCGAGTTCTGACGGTTTTCAGAGAGAACGACCTGATATCGGCGAATTGAGATTGCGCGATGCAGCTAGTACAGCTCAGCATTTGTCAAACATGGCCAAGTTAAAGAGAGAGAAAGCCCAATGGTTGTTCCACAAAGCAGACCTTGCCCATCATAAGGCCGCTTTTGCACTCATGATTGCAGAGGCAATAAAAGCGTCTGATAAGGATGTAACCAGTGATGGGCAGCCTTAGAAGTGTTAGAGGATATATGAAGTGCCAATTTTAGGTGGGTTTTGATCACCAATTTCTTGCATGGAGATCATAACGGAGCTTCTGTGAGATGTATTTGTGGTAAATTCCATGGAAGATCCAATGTTGGAACTTCTGATACCAGATCAAGTTGATTTTTTTGAAGACTTCTCCAGCTGGTTTGATTTGAAAGTTTTGGCTTTCTGCCATAGCATATCTCCGTTTAATTTCCGACTGTATCCCATCAAGCGGATGGTGTGTAGCTTTTTTTCATTTCTTTTATACTTATACCTTGTACAGATTTTATTGCTTACCTTATTGTTTGCAACTGTTTGCCAATTATACTGCTTTCGGCGAAAAACAGTAATGAGCTGAAAAATCATATTTACGGTTGCTTTTTTCTGACGAGTAAGACTGATGTTTGTAGGGCATATCGGTTAACTGAAGCAATCAGATTTGACGCAGGGGATTTTGGCTATTGTGTTATCAGTCCCAAACCAAAATGTAAGTAATGTACTAACTTTTTTTCATTCACCTAGCTTGAAAGTAATGTTCTGCAAGACTTGCTAACAACATTTTAAGAATCACTTAGGGAAGTTATGCCATATATATGTGTTGGTTTCTGTTTTTTTGTTACTAATTTTTCCAATTGTAATGTAATTTTGTTTGTGCTTATTTTGTCGAAACTTGTGGAGGATTTCCGCTAGGGATCTTTAGTATTGTGGGTGGAAAAGATTTTATTGCATATAAATTTTGTGGATGATTCTACATAGTCAAAATGCCTAGCTTATAAAAAGTAGTTTGTCATTTTTCATGCAAGGAACTGCTTCGTTCTCTTGATAGCAAAATGCTTTTTTTTCCCCTCAACACTTTCTGATGGTAGTTTAGTAGTATATTTTCCATGGAACTAGCGATTTTGCACTCTTACACTGAAGCATGGCCACAAACATAGGAAATGGTGACGCTTATAGATATTCTGATGCATTAGATCTCAAGGGGAAAAAAAAAGGACTTATGGAACATATGTATACAGGTATATAGTTTCACTGAGTTCATACATCGAAGTTTCTGGAGAGCCTCAGATTTAGACATTTGTGTAGCTGTTGGTTGAGCCGTGAATTTTCCGGGTCAGCAGTTATACAGAAAAGAACCCACCTAACCCCGCCACCTATGCAATTCTCATCTTTGTACAAATTTCTCTCTCTCCACACGAAGATCTGAAAGTATCCACTTGCAGTTCCAGTTGTCAGAAAATCTTTATGTTGGCCCTTCATTGAGATGATTAAGTATTTTAGAATCTTTTTTTATGTCAGAAAAATGGATGATAGCAGCATTTTTCTGAATCATATTTCCTTACTGCTTGGATATCTTTTTGGAGCAATTCAGGAGATATTCCTCTAATCCTACGGATTGTGATCGAGATATTCATGCTTATCTACACCTCATTAATGGATTTGAAAGCATATAGCTCAATGCAGGAAAATCTATCTTTACTAACCCTCAATATCGGTGAACTAAACAATTAACAACCTTTTTCGTGTGCAAAAATTTTAAACAATCTGTGCACAGTAAATTAAGAAGCATTCGCATCCGCAGGTGTTGGCTCTGGAATGTCGACTAGCCGCTCTAGAGTTTCCAACTGATCATAAGGTGCTATCTGTAAATAGCAAAAGAAAATTAAGTATCTGAATTTGTAGCTCATTTACTGTTGCTCAGAATTAGCCTATATAATAATACATTGAAACTCAATCATGATGGGACTATGTATATAAAAACTGCCTATAACAGAAGAGTGAAGATATTTTTTTTCTGTATTTGTAGAATATATATGCAAATCTATACTCCCAGCATTTCTTGTTGATGTAAACATTTGGTAGAAACAAAACCAGATAATCAATAG
Organism: Tillandsia fasciculata; assembly: GCA_029168755.2. Lineage (NCBI taxonomy): Eukaryota > Viridiplantae > Streptophyta > Magnoliopsida > Poales > Bromeliaceae > Tillandsia > Tillandsia fasciculata. The sequence goes on along the minus strand of CM054948.1, from coordinate 1,077,206 downwards.
GCATGCTTGCTAGCTTACTAATATAAAATTTGGCATATAAATTTTACGAACCTGAAAGAATGAAATATTGTGTTACCTGACTAAAGCCATCAGGCCATGTTATAGAGACAGCATAATTGCCCATTGGGCGAATATCTTCAGGCTCAATGTCCTCCGGAATATCGCCATATTGTATTTTCTGCTCTCCTGTCCATTCATCCTGCATAAAGATATTTTCTGTGGTTTAATACTTTTTTCGAGATTAAATAGCTCAGCTATATACAAGTCAAGGTCATAATTTCAAGCACAAGTTATGCTTATGGATGATAATATTATGGAATCATGTGTAATTGGCTCTAAATAAGTAAATTTGTTCTTAGGTAGTAAAAAATTTTGCTGCTTAAACAATCAGAGAAACGAGAGATGTTCATGTCGAATGTGCTTTACATACTACACTCTGTGCGGAACGGTCATTTCGTCGAACTGTTGCAGGATGTAGCAAAAATTCTTCATCTGCATCTGGTAGTTTCACTTTGATTGCTCTGATTGATTTGTCGTAAGATACTGCTGTTGAAACTGAAAAAAGGGTGATATTTGTCAGTGCGGATCATATCCAATATGCAACTTTTTGTAAGATAATTATCTATGCGGCGTAGGATTCACTTGCTTTCAACCTCGTGTAGCGCACAACTATCTAGCAGAGTCGAAAGTTTAATTAATAAGTGGAAAATAAATATAATTTCATGGATATTTTCTGAGGCTCCCGACTGTACTATTATAGGCAAAACTATAGAAGTAGTGCATAAAATTTCTCAATGAATGCCAACTTCTTCAGGGCGAGAGTTACCTTGTTGACGAATTTTTGCGCATTGTTGGACAACACATACTCCCAGATTTTGAAATGTCTTGGCCACTTCACCTTGAGGATCAGCTACTACTTGGGGGGTTCCGCTATCTCCAGAAGCCGAGAGCTGTCAAAATTAATCTTATCTTTTAAAATTTGCAGAACCTTAAGCCAAAACTCCACAGCTATCCTCAATTTATCCCAAATTATCACTCAGTTACATATTCTATTTGTAAATTTTCCAATATACATATATTCCCCTAAAACTAATGATATGTTCAAGACAGAAATGCGTGTTCTGAAACTAGGTGTATAATATACCGTCGGCCTAATAGGAAGATCAAACAGGTGCGGTATCCCAAACTGCTGCACCACCTGAGAAAAAGGAAAAATATATATATAGTCAACAGTACTGAAAATACTGAGATCTTAATATATATAGTCAACAGTACTGAAAATATATATATATATATATAGTCAACAATACTGAAAACACTGATAGCTGCTGCTCTTGGAAACATGCCTGGCTTCCAGAACCTTCACCGAAAGGGTAGTAGCGTTTCCCGTCAGCATCAAAGTAGCACATGTTTTCAACTACTGCAATACAAGGGACCTTCAGAGCAAACAGTCTACCATTCAACAAAATAGAAATAGAAAAAAAAATAATGATATCTAGCATTTGGATGTGAATGCATTTTAGGGGGTTTTATAACTGTACTTTAAATATTTAATCCTGTAAATTCAGAGTTTTCAAGATACTTCTGGAGTGTATCAAAGCTTTATTATGCAATGCAATAACTGTTTACACACATTAAAAGGCAAACCTTGAGTTTTGAGAACATACGAACACCTTTCGCAACATCAATGAAAGCTAACTTCTGTGGTGTGGTAACAATCACAGCAGCTGTTAATGGAGCAACCTGAAATGAAACTTATGTTGAATGTTTGAGTGAGATTGATAGGATTACAAATTTCTCAAGATTACAGAAGAGTCAACCTGGCATAAAGTTAGCTGTATATCACCGGTTCCAGGGGGCATATCCACAACAAGGTAGTCGAGCTCTCCCCTGCATGTGGTGCAAGAGTTAGGACAGCAAGCCCTTTCTCATATTTCGCCAAGAGAATATGATTACTCTGAAGCAAAGCCTTAAAGTTGATGAACATGACAAAATCTGCCAAAGCATGTACATACTCATCCATAGATCTTAATAGAGTATTATGTACATATACCATGTTAATATGCAAAATTGTGTACATAACCCAGCAAAATTGGGTTATTTGTGTGCATGCCCCTGCTGAAGATATCTATGCAAAAGCAGTTTGCACATATACCGTTAACAGGGGCATAAATTTAAATAAATATATTGTTGCGGGGCATGCACACGACTACGTTGTAGGGGTATTTATGTAATGCCATAGGTTAGAACTGGAATATATGCACCAAAAAATAAAAAAAAAAAAAAAAATCATCTCAATATAGAATTGCATAATCCAACAATATGTGACAGTCCTAAATGACATCATATGAGAACCCAATAAAGAGCCCGAAGTAACAATACTTACTGCAGAATGTGAAAACTGGTTTAGCTCAAAGAAGAACTTAATGGATTAGTACTAAATAGTTTTCACACCATGAAAATTCACTCAGATGTTGAAATGTAGCATTACCACTCGGCAGTAGTGAGTAGCTGATTGATCACCCCTGATACCATTGGGCCCCTCATTATTGCCCGCCCTTGTCCAGCAAATCCAAAAGACACCAACTTGACTCCCAAGTACTCGGTCGGAAGTATAGTTCTTGTCGCTGGGTTCTAAAGAAGAAGCTGTTTATGATCATTAGTACAAAAACCCAACTCCATGTAACGGTTGAGCATTCAACTGAAGAGAGATACCATCTCTAGTAACCGGTTGTCAGGAGAAACCATTGTTGGCAAGCTTGGGCCATAGACATCAGCATCGAAAATTCCAACTCTAGCTCCCATACCAGCTAATGTGTAAGCAAGGTTTACAGCCACAGTGGACTTCCCGACACCTCCCTGCATATTGTTTATTTGCATTGAATGTATGTAGATGAAATGTTGCAATGATGGGTGTGTAAATTACTAGATGACAAAAACAAAAACTCAATAAAACACATTAATACTTGAGAGTGCATTTAGAATTTAAATTCTGCCGCTATCCAAAATTGCATTTGAGCAATTGAGAAAGTATCATGAAGATAAAGGAATCTTGCCTTGCAACTTGAAACTGCTACAATATTTGAAATCTTTTGTAATCCCTTCGGAAGTTCCCCAGCAAATATGGGCTTTGCAGGTTGTGCAGACATTGTCACATTTACTTTTTTGACCCAAGGAAGAGCTACCACAACCTCATTTGCTTTCTCTTCAAACTGGCAAAAAAAAAATAAAATGATTGAGATTAACTGCAATAAGAACTATTTTTCTGTGCTTTGTAAATGCGTGTAAATAGCTTAACCTAATTTGCAAAATTTGACAACTGTTAGAAGATCCCTATAAAGGGATGTCAATGGATATGGATACCCGAAATTTTATCCGAATCCGAATCCGAACGGGATGGATTTATCTGATGTTAAACGGATATGGATTCGGATATGGATATAAAAAATAGAAACCCAACGGATTTGGATTTGGATATGAATTTTGATTGTACTCGACCCGAATCCGAATCCGACCCGAACCCGAATTGATTTTACGTTATATAATATATGTGTATATAAATATTTGATATTATATTTAAATTTATATTTTAAAAATTTAAATTTAATATAATATATTTTGAAATATTATAAAAAAAAAAAGAAAAAAATTTATTTCGGTTTGGATTTTCGGGTTCGGGTTCGGATTTTGGATTTTTGATCGGGTTCGGATTTGGATATGGATTTTTAAAATCTGTCGGATTCAGGTTCGAGTTCGGGTTTGGTAGTCGGGTTCGGGTTCGGGTTCGGGTTTTTAAAAATCCGTCCCGAATCAGACCCGTTGACATCCCTATTCCCTATAGCCAAATTTAAAGAAAGTAGTGGAAAATTTTGATGGTACAATGACATAGCAATTCGGTAATGACAAGATGATGACCTTTAAATGTACTCCAAAGAGGAAAACAGACCAAACATCAAAAATTACTGATACTGAATTACTGATAATGAGTATCTATCACTAACACAAAATGAATCCATGGATTGATGAATCCATGGATTGTTGAATAATGGTCCATTAGATGAGTTATTTCTTTGTTAAATAGCAACATAAAGGTTTTTTTCCTTACCATGTCCTTTATAGGGCATGCAGGTGTTGTGAGCTCCAACCGGAAAGAGACCTGAATGATGGAAGTGTGAAATTAAGTACAATCCTTAAACTTGTAAAAGTAGGTTATATACTTATATAATGTCTTTTTTAGCTCAAATTACCTCTTCCAGAGCTTCATCAACCTCCAAGTCCTTTACGAAACCGCATGAAACAATGTCCGTTCCAAAATCAGGATCGATGATTTGAGACAAAGCAGTCAAGACATCTTTCTTCGCCATGTCTTTCGACATTATTGAGGTACCGACTGGAGAAGAGAAACTAAAACATATAACAAAACAAAGCAAGTTTCTAACTCCGGAGTTCAACCGGAATACTATTGATATTTAATGAACAATGTTTACTATCAATTTTGTAGCATTGGATGGATACTATTCCACCTACTACCACTAAACCCTAGCTACCCAAGGGTTAAAAAGTTAATAGTAAATACTATTTTTAGTATTTAAGTTTCATTCCTAATTCAGATGGTGTCAGCAAAGAAATTAGTGACATGACTAAATTAGTATGCATCACTTCCGATTAAAACCCTACAAGATTGCAAATAATTCAATTCAAAACAAGAGAGAAACTTATCGGCATTATCAAAGCGGAAAAAATTTAGAAAAACCTTATAGATCATCATGAACTCATAATTTTGAACAGTATGTTGCAAAAATTGAACCGAATTACTCCTAAATCAAATGAAGACGTATTGGCAGTATCAAAGCAGAAAAAATTTAGAAAAAACCTTATAGATCATCGTGAACTCATAATTTCGAACAATATGTTGCATAAATTGAACCGAATTACTCCTCAATCAAATGAAGACGTAATCACCTCCAACTGGAGCAGCGCTCGCAACGATTAGAGGAGGAAACCGGCGGTGGATCCGGAAATCGGCGAAATGAGATCGGAGGGGAGGGAGAAACGGGATTTTTGAAGCAACAACACACGCTGCAACTCGATCCGATCAAGGGAAAAAGGGGGTAAGCGTGAGATGATGGTGGAGATACAGGGGAAAGGAGCGGAAGAGTGAGAGAGATTACCGCCATGCGATGGGATCGTTGATGTGGGAAGAGGGGAACATGGCGGAGCTCGGAGGAGATTCATGGCGGAGAGGAGGAAGAAGAAGAAGAAGAAGAAGAGAGAGAGAAAGAGAGAGAGAGAGAGAGAGGTTTGGGCCTCGTGCTCTTAAGTAGCCATTATCCGCTCCAAGAACAAGTTGGCCGTTATTTTATTTATTTTTTTTATTCGAGAGAAGAAGTAAATTATTATTTGTTGCTTTTAATTTTTTCAAAATAAACTCAAACTTAAAATTTCATGTACCAATCATTCAGCTTTTAGTTTAGATAATATCTCAGTGTTGTTATTTAATTATAAAGACAAATTATTTATAAGTAGCTGTAAAATTATTCAATTTTAATCGTTATTTTATACCTAGCTACTAAATTAATTTTATTTTAAATTTAAAAATTATAATATTAAATTTGTAAATATTTTAAATACTAAAGATTATATTTAATATATAGAGAGAGAGAGAAAGCCTATCGTATGTTTTATCCTTCAACGTGGACTCCACATTCCATATATTTTATGTGGTGATAGTTTGGCATTTACAAAAAATCACCATCTTACAACGTTATTGATGAGATATTTAGCAAAATTGTATACCTCTTAATTTTTATTATTATTATTTTTTTTAACTTTAGAGTTCTAAAAATTTAATTGTCTTAAGTTGATCTATCTAATAAATGAAACGATAACATATACTATATCGTTCTCAAATATATATATATATATATATATATATATATATATATATATATATATATATATATATTGTTTTTTAATACTTAAATCTTTTTTCATTCTTAAATTTGACTTCGCATTTTGTAAGAATAAATTAATTTTGATTTTTATTTAAGAGAGTAATTGTTCGGATTATTAATAATTTAGAGTTTTCGAGATCTAACTGTCTTAGTTTGTAGTTAAGTTTATCCATTTTAAATATAATACAGAGGTAATTAATTTGTGCGTCACAAATACAATCAGGAGAAAAAAAAAAAAAATCTTCTAAATAATTTTTTTTACCATTATAAATGTGGCAGTTTAATAGTAACTTATTATTTCTATCTATTCAAATAAATTGTGGCTTCACAAGCATCAACTGCTCTCTCATGATCCCACACTTTCAACTTGGACCAAGGAGACTAATAATTTGAATAATTTTACATGCAATTACTATTTGTAAATGTGATAAATTTGTTCCAATCAAATTGAGGAAAAAAAAAAAAAAAAAACCAAAAAGTCCCAAGCAACAATCCACAAATAAATAAGTTCCTGCAAAAGTAAAAAAAAAAAAAAAAAAAGCCTAGAGTCAATGAAATCTTAAAAAGTGTATATAATAATACTGCATGAAATCATACTAACCAATGGTAAAATAAAATATTTTTTATTATTATTATTTAATTCACAATATATACATCCTTGTATTATTATAAGGAACGTTAGATAATACGTACACTCCTATTTCTCAATCTTTTCCAACTATTTTAAGTTTTTCCTTGAATACTAAAATACTTCTTAACTTATGATAATTATTCCACAAAAATTTTAAATTTTTTCTATCTATTTCATAGATACTTCATGATTAGAGAGTGAAAATCAAAATTATTTCGTTGAACTATGTATATAAATAAATCAGAATACTGATGCGTCGGTAAATATATTATACACGAATTAATTCACATGTATATTTTAATATATTTTTATATAATTATTTTTAAATTAAATAATTTAAATAATAAATTTGAATGTCAGCATATCAGTAGTATTTTTATATGATAATTGTAAGATTAAGTAATTCTAACGAATAGGAGGAGTTCACCTGAAGATTAAAACACCTCAATCCAAACTCTGAACCTCACTGCACCGCATTCCGGATGCCGTCGCTTCCGCCGCCTTCGCACGCTCGGCGCTCGGCGAAGTACCGCGCTGGGTAGCGCACGGAAGCGGCGCCGAGCTCGAGGACGAGGTCGTCGCCGGCGGCGCGGATCCCGGTGATCCCCCACCAGCGGAAGAAGGCCCTAACCCTGATCCCCCTCAGATCGGAGATCCGGCCCTCGGCGAGCCTCCCGGTGATGCTCGGCGAGTAGGCTGCGAGGTAGTCGCCGGGGCGGAGGGTGACGCGGCAAACTCCGGCGAGGTCGACGGCGAACTCCCCCGTGGCGGGGTCGATGGAGTAGCCCCGGACGTTCGCGGGGAGGAGCCCCGCGGGGAAGCCGCTCCGGGTGAGCTCGTCGTAGGCCGAACTGGGATTAGAGTTAGGGTTAGGGTTTTGGGAGAGGGAGGGGAGGGGGAGGGAGAGGAGGGAGAGGAGGGAGACGATGAGGAGGAGGATTTGGATTTGGGCCATGGCGGAGAGGAGGGAAAGGTGTTTGTTGTGGGAATGGGATTTTGGGTTATATATATATATATAAACGGTTGGGGCTTAAAAGGTAATTTAGTTTTAAGAACGGAGCATTTGATAAATCTACCCTGTTTTTTTAAAAAAAAAATAAAACTTGTTTCTTTGGAGTGTTTTGCATAAGCATGCTTTGAAAAGCAAAATTAATGGAAACTGTTGAATATATTATTATAAATATTAAAGCACCATATTCTCATAACTTGAGTTTTTAAAAAATTACAATAATTTTATATTTATCTTTTAATTTATTTACTAATTTTTTATTAAATTCAGTTCAACGTTTTGCACTATCTTTTTTAATAAAAGAAATTCCTAATGTGAAATTATTTTTGTCTGTCATCTTTTATGTAGATGGTATAAATTTTATAATTGCATAAATAATTTATTTATTGATGTCCCATTAAATATCATTCTCATCAAATTTTGTTCACTTGTTAGATCATTTTATCGAAAACAGTAAAAATAAATAAAAAAATTTTAAATTATAAAAATTTTGATATAGACTCTCTATTTATTAAGAGAAATACATCTAAAAATTGAACGTAAGGTGACAACTCTTTTGAAGTCTAAGTATTAAAAAAATAAGAACATTATATGAATAGCAAAAAGATTTATATTCATTTTTGAATATGCACATAACTCCAAACTAAAAAAAAGAGAGAGTACAAACATCAAATGTCAGTTAATTATCCTCAGCTAGCTATATTATTTAAATTTTTGTAACTTAAAAAAAAAAAAAAAAAAAAAAAAAAAAAAAAAAAAAAACTTATCAATAAGCAGATGCCTCTCATATTGACAAAATTTGTTTCTAAAAACTGTCGAGCACAGGTGGGTGATGGAATAAAAGAGTTTATTCCAGATGAATAACTCTCATATGAATGAGAATAGAGATGCTTCAGGTTGCCTATTCGTGTCATTAAGGTTTTCTTTTATGAATCAAGCAATTATAAATAAATATATTATTCTCTATCAGTACAGGAGTTTTAGTGCACTCTTTTAATCATATTTTCGTCCACGAAATAACGTTTTGTTTCATCATCGATACGGGGATACAGGTCACCCACTTCTCCTAGAGGGGTGTTTGGCTTCCCAAAAAATCAAAAACAACTAATTTTTAGGAGAAATTTTTTTATGAAAAATATTTTTTTTTTATTATTTTTGTTTTCCAAATAGAAAAATCCAGAAAACGAAAGAAAGCCCTTTTTTTTTATATATAAAATCTGAAAAAAAAAAAGAAAAAAAAAAAAGGAAAACTCTTGTTCTTACAAACCAAATAACCAAAAAATATTTGTCCAGTCAGAAAACTACCTTCAATTTTTAAGTAATTCTGGAAACAACTTTGACTTCATCAAAATGAGGTTACAATAACAAGAGACAACAAAAAAATCAGGCTTAAATACTTTATTTTTGATTATTTTGTTGCTGACTTGGACTTCATAAAAGAAAGGACACAAATATATAGATGCAAGCAACTACAGGAACATCTGAAGATACATGGAACAATACAACACCTATATTCATTGGTTTCTTCAGGTGCACAGAGGGCTCATCTTGCTTTTATGCATCAAAAAAAAAAAGAAAAGAAAAGAAAAAAAAAGGCAACAACAACAACAACATAAGAGATACCACTCTTCCAAAACATACAACTTAGGAATCCTAGGGTAGGTCAGATACAATCGAAATACTCATTTATTGAGTTCTACATCCAATAAATGTTGTTGACAAAATCAGCAATCTACTAATAACATAGCTTACTATGCAATTACTAGTTTCTTAGACCAAAAAGAACAGTATGATAGAGAATTCGATCAGGCGAGGGCGCTGGTGTGAGATTTATTGAGAGCGAGAAAAAATAAGGCCCAATAGACATGGTCAAACCGCATCCATATTCCTCTTAACTGAAACTGCTTGTAAGTTTCAATCATATAAACCATACATACTGAAGAAGGTCCACTACACTGAGAACACATGAAGTTCTACAAAGCAAGATTAACTCCGAACAAACCACTAGAAACAAAGCAACTAAGTAAAACACATATCCAAACTGTTCTCAAGCTTTTTCATCACTCAAAAGAAGCTCGCAACCAATTTCTCACAAGCTCCACCACAATATCTGTGAAAATTCAGAAACCGGCCAATCAAAATAGATATTCAAAACCAAGATTATTACATTTTATAGCTTGAGACAGTTCAATACTCACCACTGTTCAAACAAGAAAATACCACCATCCCAGCTGCAACACAATTACAGCAGGAACTGCATTTGTATACCTGGCATTTCAAATATTAAACACAAGAAAGTCAAAAGAAACCAATGAGAAGTACAAAGGGGGGAAAAAAATGTAGCAGGTGTGAAAGGGAAAACAAAATAAAAATGTAACAGACACGAGCTCAAAGTAATAAAAAAATAGTCTTCACTAATTTCTCAGATTGTAGTAATATATCCATCGTACACAAAGCACACAAAGCAAGGACAACAGAAACGACATCTCTAACTACCTTGAAGATACATATTCAAATAATAAATACTTATGCTGGAAGAGAAAAATATGCGATAAGAAAGTTGGTAAAGGTCACAATCAAAGAACAGAAAAATAATATACCTAGCATATTTTTGAGACATTAGGCAGCCCAAAGTGCTCCAGAGCAGAAGCTGAAGATCACAAAGGGCTCGAGTAATGTGCCTGCAGAATAATAAAAGAAGAGACTAAGGGCAATGAAACAAACGAAATAAAATCTGCAAAAGCACACATAAGGAATTAGATATACTGACCATAAGCAGCTTATTCAGAAGCATTCATCTTATCTATGTACTTCACTGGCCAAAGTTCATTTCTGAATATCTGATAAAACATAACAACCAATATACGTTAAATGTGGTAAAAATGACGAAAATACAGAAAGAACGACTATCTAAACCAAGATGAATATAAGAGCGCACAAAACGTGATCAATTAAAATGACATTGAACTTACCTACGTGGCTTATTCTGGCGCTGCCCAAGTTCCTCATTTACAAGCTCTGCAACAAAGATAAGAAAGGTAATGAAGTTACCTGATATAGTTCGAAGGGAACTTTGTGATCAATTTTCTACAACCACAATGAAAGGGAAGATCACAGTAGTTTACCATGTCTAGGTGGGGATTTAGTTGAACTAGACACTTTGCTCGTACTAGTTTCTCTGTAAGTATAGAAAATGACATCTTTAAATCTCTCAATTATGCAGAAAAGATGCACCCGAAATAAAAGGCAATAAATTTTAATTATCATTTCCACCTAAACTGCTCAAATGGGTCCATCACAAAGAATAATAATAATAACAATAATAACGAGCATAATGGTAACATGGCAAAACCCACCGGGAGGATGCTGATGAAGATGCCTGTCCTGAAGGGCGGGCATAGTAGCTGCTATCAAGAGCTATGTACGGTGGACAATAAGATGCTCCTAAAGCACCACCTGCTCCGGCCAACACTGGCACCCTACATTCACATGGGAAAAAAATAGTCTAATGAGCTCATTGAGAGGACAAGGAGGACTAGCTACTATGCCCGCCCTTCAAATAGTTGCTAGACAGTAAAAACATAGCAAAAATTAAAAATTAAAAATCAAATAGTTGGCTTTTGATTTTACAATATAGACAACCAAAAAACCAAAAAAGGTTTTTTTTTAAAAAAAAAAACAATTCAGACTATTTAACATGCTGTAAACATGAATTGTATGAATATAGTAGTATGAAAATAAATCCATTAACCACTAGAGCCAACAAGACCCTAACTATGCAACCAGACTTGTCAAGCATAAGATGCAGCGGGCATAACAATTATACCAAGTCATTTCAGAATTGCCAAAACCAAGCTGCGATTGAGCCACATATCCTGGCAGAGCCATACCAACAGCAGGAACTCCAAGGCCACCGGGATGCTGCCCTCCGAACTGCATAACTGCATCCAGACAAGGATAGTCAAAAAATGGTTAAGTATCAAGCTACCAGAACAAAGTTTTCAAAGAAAATAGGAAGAAAAAATAATTAATAAACTGAACCTGGCAATAGTGTTGGAGCACCAGTGAAACCTTGATCACCATGGACGAGGCCCATGGCTCCAGTCGCTCCAATAACCTGAGCTCCACTGTAAAGGAAAGAACCCCTTCCGGTCCCCGGACTGGTTATCTTTCCCTTTCCAACCAGCTGGGTCTTCGATGTATTTGAGCCTGAAGGTGAATCAGTTTCCCCATTTTCGACCAAATTGGTTGATGAATGTTGAGGAGGTGGTGATGCTTGATTTCCACTGCCAGATTGACTTCGTAAAGCAGGTTGGCTGCCAGTTTGAACAGATCTCTGCTGAACAATAGGGGATACTTTTGGAGCCTGACTTTGGGAAGAGACCCTGCCAACTTGGTGAGGCGATGAGGTATGATTTGTTGAAAACCCACCACTGCTTAAGCTTCGACTTTGAATCCTAGGATTAGAGGATTGACCAGCATTCTTTGATGGCAACATATATCCTGATCGATGAGAATGAGAATCATCACTGTATACTGTCTCATGTCCACCAGGATCAACAACTGCTTTCCCTCTTAGTACTGAACCGGATTGTGGCATGGTGGTGTTAGACTCCATAAGTATGGAGGTTGAAATGGGCGATTTAGAATTTCCACCATGAACATCCCTCATTTGAGCCACAGAGATTTCTTGGTTGGATGATCCGGAAGGATAAAATGGTGGTGAAGCAGAACTTAAACTTGAAGCGAAAGCTTGCTTCTTAGGAGCAGCTGGTTCCAGGTGCAAATTTAAAGTTTCAATAGGCTGTCTCGCTACACTAGAATTTGGTGTTGGTTCTTGAGGCTTCGCAAATCTGAATGTGCAATTTGACAGAATAGATAATAATTAATACTAAATTGCAGGAGAGGAGATAGTTCTTTTCCCCCCCTGATTTAATTGCAAAATTGATCACTGAGTTTAACCTGGATTTCATATTTGTCCCCAGAGTTTCAATTGTCAATTTAGTCCCTAAAGTTTGACTTTTATTTCAATTTTGTCCTCAACAGTTTCAATTTTAACAATTTAGCCCCTGAAAATTGGTTCTAATTTGATCTCGTCCTCAGAATTTCATTCTGAAGCAAAGTCTCATAATGATGAGGGTTTTCTTAGGCATCATACTAGCAAAAAGGATTTGATAGTTATGCTGAACAAACTTCACAGGCTAGATTGTTATAATTGAAACTATGAGATCAGGGAGATTATTACAAATTAATCCTTCTTTTTTCTCCTCAGAATAATTTGAAATTTGAAAAAGATAATTCTCTACTCACTGCTTGGGTTGAATTGTGGAATTTTCAGGTTTATTCTTTGCGGAAGGTTCATAGCGTCGAGGCCCTCTCCCTCTTACAACCTTTGGAGGTCGGTTTTGATTGTGGGCATCATCATAATAGGAACGAGATCTGCCACCTCTATAATAACCACGACCACTGCCTCGAGTTCTCCCACCACCTCGACCTCTAAAACGACCTCTCGACCTTCGTCTTTCCTAAATTTACAACATATGTATCTTTTAGAATGTTGAAAGAAATAAATGAATAATAAAATGAAAAAGGAATTTCGCATACAAGAGGGAAAAGCTATATAGAAGCTCACTTGATCGTAACGAGTGTCTTGCAAATTCATTTCTTCGAATCTATCGTGCACCCAGGCACGTTCATCTTTTGAATCCAGCTTCCTCCCACCAAACATTCGCCTGTTTCAAGTATCAAATACTAAGAAGACAGTTGATCGACAGAGCATTAGCCATCAAGATAACTGATACCGCCGCAAATTTCGCTTGAATCCATTAAGCATCTTAATATCCATTTAATGGATAATTTGAGCCATAGACTGATTACACATCATCACACTTTCTTTTGCAATGTGAGTAAAGAAAGAGGCTTTCCTTAATTACTTGCTTTTTGCAGGGGCACACTGATTTAATTGGTAAATATCTTACCTTACACTAAAGGACTATCTTTAGAGCAAAATGCATTCAAGTAGGTGTAACACAATGCGTGTTCTTCTTTAAATATACTTAATGGATTTTCGAGGAATCATGAATGCTACTCACTAAGCTTTTATGTGGCAAAGCCATTAGATGGTAGCCCGACACCAATGCAGTGCTCGTGTGGAAAAGCAAACAAAATAACAAGGCAAAAGGCGTTGCCTGAAGGCAAAACAAAGAATTCTACTCTTCTGACGGTACTAATGCAACTAATGTACAGCTCTCTAGCATAGAATTGGTGTCTAAAATAATCAAAAAAAAGCAGCAGCAGCGCAAAATGAGTCGTTTTTGTCGCCGAACAAAACCCTTAGGTGTACAAATTTGCAGGCACCCACAATACGCCAGCCCATTCAATCACATTGAATTGTTTGATAATTTTATCACTCTAAACAATATGAGATATTGATCAGTTTTGTTAAGAAGAAAAGGTAACAGCACAGAAATAAAAAATCATCAAAGCAAATGACGATTCAATACCTGTGACGCCCCCTCGTATTTTCTTGAAACCGATCATCGTGCATGTAGAAAGCTCCGGTGGTTGGGACCGCATAAGGCTCGTTCTCCAACTTCTCCTCGCCCTCTTCCCCCTGATCATCCCCCACCGTCTCCTTCACCGCTTCGCCACCGCTCACCGCCTTCGACGCCGCAACCCCTCTCCTTTCCTCGAATTCCCCTCCATCGTCTTCTTCCGCCTCCTCCAAATCCTCCTCCGCTTCCTCCTCAAACCCCTCATCCTCCTCGAACTCCTCCTCTTCTTCGTACACCTGCGCCCCACCTTGCCCATCCGACTCCACATCGGATCCCACCCGACCTCTCAAATCCTTCGGCGGCGGCGGCGCCGCCCCCTCCCCGTCCTCGTCGTCACTCGCCGCCTCCCGCCGCCGCATCGTGGGGAGCGGCGCGTCCTCGGGGTCGCTCTCGTACTCCACCTCCGCCCCCGTGGACGCCATCGATTGCCAGGAACCTCCGAAAGCCCTAACTCCGAGCCCGAGTCGAAACCCTAATCGCTCGATCCAACGAAAACCCTCATCGATTTCTCGAATTTGGGGATCTAGGGTTCGTAGATAACGCGATCCGGGGAGAGATAGAGCGGAGTGGATCGCAAAGAACGGAACGGAATCTTTTGATCTCCACGACAGTTTCTCGATTTCTATACGACGGGCTCCGATCGGTATTAAAAACGACGCATAAACACCTGATGTATAACTTTTACAATAAACCATCCAATAAAATTCGTCTATTTTGCCACGTAGGACGACGAATGTTGCGTGATTGGCTTTATGATTAAATACGTATTTGTCCTGTGCCTACACATTCGTTCGTATTAAAGTGCACGTAAATTGTCGACCACTAAAATAGACTCAAGAAGTAGATGACCAGGGACCACCGCCTTATGCTGAGTTGGCCAAATATTATTGGATTGTAGATTGTGCGTACATATATGTACGTGGGAGAGAATCAGAACCGTCCCTTCGTGGGAGAATATTCCTACCTGCTACCGGTTACCGTCATCTGAACCGTCGATTTGGATCCTTCTATATAGGCTGGGCCCTCGTGTAGTTCAACGGACCGACCAAAGTATTAAATTAGTAGTGGGTGTATAAAGCATTAAATTAGTAATGGGCTGGGTAATGGTCCAAAAAATTATCTTAAATGTTGCACACTTCCGATTAATTTTTTTGGAATATCAACAATCAAAATTTTTAACTAACTCCGCTAGATAAGAATAAATGGTGTGCACGTTTTTAGAATTAAAGGGTCTAATTAAGTTTCGCAGTACATGTTAAATACCAAATATTTTTAATTTTTTTTTTTTTTTTTTGTATCAATACGGGCCAAAACTATATTCTAACATGGTTAATGCTTCTTGTATACCTCATTTGAGATATATATTTTATATCCCTACTTATTTTATGATGAAATAAATTTTAATCATCACTTCGAAATGATAAATGAATAAATAGAATATACATGTATGTAGCATAGCACTTCTAACATATGTGGGCTCCGGCATGTGATCAACTTGTTGTCTGACAAAACCTATCATGACTGTTGTTGTATTAAAAGCTGGAGGACGAAAATGTCTGGCTACTGAATTATCAGTGAATACAAAAATATTGCTGGCTAAAATATAACCTGTATATGTACTACGGGCATCGTCTGCAAATTATAATTTTCCAGATAATAAATAACTATCAAATTATGATGCATGTGGGCATAGCAGAAACTAAAAGGAAAAATACTATTTGTTTACTTATGTAGGAGTATATTTTACACTTTTTTTATTCTTCCAATTTAAAAAATTTTAAATAATTTTTTAATAATAATAATATAATAGTACAGTGCCTAGGCGCGAATCAGAAGTGGTGTGGTTGGATCGACCAGTGCATCTCCAACGGCAAAATCGCCATTCTAGTCAACGACGCGCCTACCAAATGGTTCAGAATGAAGAGAGGTCTTCGCCAGGGGGACCCGCTGTCGCCTTTCCTCTATCTGCTGGTCGCAGAGGGCCTAGCGCGAATGACCAATCGGGCTGTCCAAAACAATCTGCTTCATGGGATTGGGCCTACCGACCAGGCGAAAATCTCTCTCATCCAATTCGCTGACGACACTATCTTCTTTTGTGAGGCGAAAGCCAGACAAGTCCGTAATCTCCGCTTCCTCTGGCTGACCTTCGAGTGGGCTTCGGGTCTTAAAATCAACAGGGCCAAATCGGAACTGTTCTATCTAGGCAGGGCATCCAATAAAGGGGAGAGACTCGCAGCGCTGCTGGACTGTAAACTGGGATCGCTACCAATTAAGTACCTGGGCTTACCACTCCAACAGGGCTCGATCCCGAAGGATAACTGGCACTTAATCATCAACAAAATTGAGCAGAAAATCACAGGGTGGCAGTCTAAGTTGCTATCGCAAGGGGGGCGGCTAGTTTTGGTTAATTCGGTAATCACGAACCTCCCTCTTTACTATTTCTCCGTCTTCAGGGCGCCGGTCTGGTTCCTTAAGCGTGTCGACTCGCTGCGCAGAGCATTCTTTTGGAAAGGACAGAGCGCTGTTACCGGGGGGAGCTGTCTCGTGGATTGGAAAACCGTTTGCAGAGGCAAAAAGGACGGGGGGCTAGGGGTCTTGGACCTCGAAAGCTTGAACACAGCGCTTCTTACAAAGTGGTGGTGGCGATTCTTCACCGCCGATCGGACCACCTGGGGGCCCCTGGTGAAGGGCCTTTACTATTGTCGCCGAGGACCGCTTATCGAAGGTCCCGCGTTCAAGCCTTTCTCGTTCTGGTGGAAAAGCGTTGTGGGAACGAGGGAGCTTTTCAAATGTGGGACAACGCGGACGGTGCACAACGGTGAGTACACGGGGTTCTGGTCTGACATCTGGCTGGGAAACTCTAGTCTTTCGACCCAATTCCCTGGCCTCTTCCACCAGGTTACCAACAAGAACCTCCGGGTAAAAGACTGCCTGGAGCCCAACGGATGGAACTGGGCCAAGATTTTGGAGGGCGTTTCACCCGGTTCGCGGGTTCGAATGGGGCTATCGTTCTGCTCAAATCGATCTCAGCCAGTCAACGCCTGGACAGCACCAGGGACGATTTCCACTGGCGTTGGACTGCGTCAGGGACTTACACTGTTAAGTCCTTGTACCGCTTTCTGCAAGATAGCGGATTAATTGACCGCCGTTTCGTCCACCTGTGGAAGATTAAGTCACCCTTGAAGGTTAAAATCTTCACGTGGCTGGTCCTTAGAAGGAGGGTGCTGACTCGTGATATTCTTATCCGTAGAAGTTGGACCGGACCAGCGACTTGTGTTCTTTGTCTCGGGTGCGAGGAAACTGCGGATCACCTATTTGTCTCCTGCGCCACCGCCCAAGCGCTGCTCGGGACCATGCTACCAAACAAGCTGGAAATTCGTAACATAAATACAGTCGACGGAATGTGGGAGACGCACGCTCACAAGGGCGGTGGTTTGGGCAAAAGAGCGCTCACCACTATCGCAGCCACGTGGTGGTTCTGCTGGCTGGAGAGGAACAGAAGGATCTTCGAAAGTCAGAGCCGCCCTCTCGGTCAAACCCTCCGCGATATCAGGCTTTTTAGGTCGTACTGGTCCAGGTTCTGTGTATAATGGATGCATCTTCCTCTTTGTTTCTGTTTTTGTTTTTGTTGTTTTTAATGCTTGTATTTGTTTTCGTTTTCTCGAGACCCAGTTGTCTCTCTTTCTTGCTAAGTTCATTTTTCATTGAATGAAGCGGTAGCATGCTACCTTATTCTCAAAAAAATAATATAATAGTAAAGTTATGTGGATTATAAAAAGGTTCTTCCTCCCGCGAAGTTGTTTAGATGTTTTTATTCGATCTATGCTCTCAATTTATTTTAAAACAATGCAGTATTTAATAATAATATAGATATGTGATCTAATAAATACTTGATATTCAAGTATTTTTTAGAATAAAATAAATAATCTAATTAGTAGAATATTTTATTTTATAAAATTATTAATATAAAAAAAAAAATTAATAAGCAAAAAAATCAAACCCGTCGTTCCTAATCATACAAGAAATTTTAAGGTTATAACAACGCTATTACTAGTCCGGTCCACCTTAGCAACAGACTTCTCAAATAGGCTTCGAGAAGGTTCAGAATTTTTATTTGGTAAGAAAGTCTTAAAAGAAAAAAAAAAAAAAAAAAAGTCTTTTAATAATTTATCTAATTCACTTCAACAACATATTGCAGAATCAAATACTAATCTTCAACTTTGAAATTTTATATATCAACCATTTTTTCTATCTATGTTAAAAATGATTGATATTGCTAAAGACGTTGAAACATTCATATCTTCGTTGTAAACTATAGTTTTTAAACTTTTATATTTGCTACAATTTTGTGAGGATAGGTAATACTTTATGTTACTATTTAAAATTAAATCAGGAAAGTAAATAATGTGCAGACGAAACTACAATATATGCAATTGTTTGTTTTTTTTTTTAATTATAATTATAATTTTAATTAAAATCATGTGTTTAATTGAATTATTAAAGAATAATTATGGCTGCGAAGGGAGGCTAAATTTTCTCTGTGCGGGACAGCAGTCCGTGAAAGCGGAAGCGCTTTTTTTTTCCTCGCCTCTGTTCTAGAAGCGCTTTCCGGTTTCCATCCGGTACGGCGAATCTACAATTCCGAGCAAACCACGCCGACAAAGACGCACCCAATTTTTCATTCCATTTATGCCCCTAACTACTCATTGCCAATTTCCCAAACCGCCCATCATTTGGATATATATCGGGACTTATAATAACCTCAAGTTATTTGTGAAATTTTTAATCACTAAATAAAAAAAAAAAATATGATTGAGATGATAATAAATTTTTAAAATTTAATAGATAATTGAAAAATAATAAAATTTTATGAATAAAAATAATTAAAATAATTAATTTAAGAATAAAAAATTTGATAATACTAAATATTTAGTATTAACGATAGCATAGTAGTAGAACTCTTTTTCTCTCTCTATATATATATTCTTACAAAAATTTAATTTTTTATATTTATTTTTAATTTTTTTAAAAAATATTTATATATATTTCTACAGTTAATGCTCGTTAAAAAAATATTATTAAATAAAAAAATATTATATAGAGAGAGAGAAAGAGAGAGAAAATAAAATATTTATTAATCAAAATTAAGTATTTAATATATATTTAATAATATTTTCTTAACGAGCATTAACTGTAGAAATATATATAAATATTTTTTAAAAAATTAAAAATAAATATAAAAAATTAAACTTTTGTAAGAATATATATATATATATATTCTTACAAAAGTTTTTATATTTATTTTTAAATCTTTTTAAAAATATTTATATATATATTTCTACAGTTAATGACCGTTAAAAAAATATTATTAAATATATATTAAATACTTAATTTTGATTAATGAATATATTTTTTTCAGATATTATATTAAATTTAAATTTTTTGAAAAAGAATATTTATAAAGATAAAATTAATATTTTATTAAAAACTAAATAATATGCTAATAGTAATAATATATAAAAAATTAAATTTTATAAAAATATATCTCCTAAAATTAACCCTTATTATTAATCACAATCCACATTGTGTACTAATGGGTTGTTGACCCACATTTGATGCATCCCAAGGAGCAAAGTAGCTCAACTTTCTCTTTATTATTATTATTATTATTATTTTCACTTATCTCTCCGTGCTTGTTTGTTTAACAAAGCCTATAATATATTCATAAATTAAATTAGCACTAGATGATCAGTACTAGATAGTAACTAAATTTTAGAATAAAAAATTAGAATTGCATTGATAACGTCACATGAATTTACACTTTATACTCTACTTAGATAAAAAATTCATAATAAATCTTAATCATCATCAATAAGACAATAAATAAATAGCTTTTATTATTAATTTTCTAGTTCTTAAAATCATAATAATACTATCATCAAATAGTAATTCTTAGATAAAAAATATATATATAAATGCAAATACTATTTATCTATTATCAATGATATTTTAATATTTTTTTGTTAATAAACAGTTATAAATTAGTAGTTAAATTATCTGAAGAATTACATATATATTTTTTTTTAGCAATAAAATAGATGCAAATAAGTTTATTAATTAACATCGTCATAGAGGAACGTAATCAGAAATGTAAATTTTTTATGTACAAATATGTATAAAGAAAAAAGGTAAGAAAAAAACTTACAAAAATAAATTTAAATAATTTAAAAACATACATATAATATTTATTTTTAATTAATCAACTTTTTAAAAAATTATTTTTAATATTTCAGTCATTAATTAATTATTTTTTATTTTTTGCAAGAAGTTACTTAAATTTTATATATATATATATATATATATATATATATATATATATATATATATATATATATATATATATATATATATATATTGTTCTGAATGGATATTTTATTTATTTCTAAAGTAAGTTGATTAAATTATTTTTAAAAATTATAATTATTTATACTAATAATATAATTTTTTTTAAAAAAAATTTAATTTAATAACCAAATTTTTTATCTCGAATTTTTAATTAGTGAACGTATTATTTTCGTATAAATTACGTATCTAAATAATTAACAAATCCATTTTTTAGCCAAAATTTTCAACAAATTTTATACTGAATTTTATCCGTATTATATTTATACTGAATTTTTGCCGAATCCGAATTAACTAACTATGTAGTAAGTCAGTGTACATATGTTTAAATGAAAAGTTCAATACGGCAGTGATATCATCAACTATTAATTATTAATTTCTTAAGCACGTAAACAATCACACGGCAGTAAGTGTTTTTTTTTCAGGAAGTAACACCAAATCTCGTAATCCGGCCCTTTAATGGGCTTGGTGCCAAAATTTAATATAATAAGGGTGTAATTTTTTTGAGGGTATTATAGTCATTTGGCGTAGAAAGAGGCCGCAATAGCCCGTCGCCCACCGGTAGAACCGGCGACCACATGCGCCCCTCCGCTTGACTCTAAACACCACCCCAAAAAAAAAAGAAAAAAAAAAAAAAAAAGCGAAAATATAGAGCGGCGAAACAGCTCATAGAGTAGTGCGTCTCTCTCTCTCTCTCTCTCTTCTCTCTCTCTACTCACAGCTCACAACACCTCACCTCGCCGAGGAGAGGGATAAAGAAGACGACGAAGTCGAAGCCTCTCCATCTCTTTCTCTCTCTTTCTCGCACCTTGGATCGCCAATTCATAAGCACCAAATCGGTGAGCTCTCACCCCGATCTATTCTCGATCTCAGATCCCTAAAAATTTTGGGGGTTTTTCTGTGGATTTATGCTGTTTCTATCGAATCTAGGGTTGATTAGAGTGTTCAGGAGTTTCGTTTGGTCTTGTGGAGTTGGATCTCGAGTTTGTGTGGAGGAACCGAGGGTTTAGGAGAGGGATTTGGAGTAGGAGATGGCGAGTCGGGTGAAGGAGGACGAGAAGAACGAGAAGATTATACGGGGGTTGGTTAAGCTTCCGGCGAATCGGAGATGCATCAATTGCAACAGCTCGGTATAGTTTCTAATACTTTTTTGTCTTCCTTTTTCTTTATCTGAGCTCTTGCTAGTAGGTAGTGTGAGTTGAACTTGTAATCTTGCTGTTATACTTTGTATACTGATGCTGCTGTATGGATACGTTGCCTATGTACTCGTAGTTGGATAAATTCGCTTGCGTAGTGTACGAAAAATACTGCCTTTACTAGTTGGGTGTGATGACCGAATTAGAGGAGAGTTCACGATGTGTTTCCTCTTAAATTTCAGTGATCTGACTAGGAGGATTGTCAATGAAAGTTAGGTTTGAGATGCTGAATTGGTAATGAAGTTGTAGAACTGTATGCTATTGTTCTAGAGGTCAAGCTGCTGTCAATCATGATCTTTTAGAGGTGGCATGTTGATTCAATCATATAAAAAAACTTGATTCGCCTTCAAGTACTTTAAATATTTTTATATCAATAAATAGAATCATGTTATAATTACCTATAGATGACAGCCTTCGTAAGCAGTTAGTGATCATTATTTGCTTTTTTGCCAGTGAATAAAAGAACACAGTCTCTGTTTCATTTGATTAAGAAATCAGAAAAACTTAGGTCCCACTCTACTTCTTTTGCTTTGTAAGCATTTTTTCGGCAACCTATGCTGCATAATTCTAGGTGAGTCTGTGATTATCAATTGCTGAGGCTTTCCTCCCACATTTTCCCCCGCCCTATAATATTCTTAGTCTTTAGAGTTAAGATTCTTCTTTGTCTCCGCTAAGAGGATGATACATAGCTGCTTGTTTTCATTGTTGGAAGCGAATCATATCCTCCTACTAGATTTAAAATTATGGATGATCTATAATCAAGGTGGAAAGCCATAAATAATTGTGTCTTCTGCTCCTTTATGTTTTTTGTTTGTTTGAGATTCCATCTTTTATTTGCGTGTCTATGAAGATTTACTTGTATAGGGATGCTTTTTACAAAAATATTTGACAAAATGCTTTTCTCAACAGGGTCCACAGTATGTATGCACAAATTTCTCGACCTTCATCTGCATAAACTGCAGTGGAATACAGTAAGTTCTGATCAGCATTGCTTTAGGGCTTATACTTGTTTCGAAAATATCTTTATTTGTTCTTCTGTAAGTTTATTTATCTATTGCTAGTGAGGTTTTCATTTACTGATCTTATGTAATGAGTTATGAGTAATATTTTATGAACTGGTAAAGAAAATATTGTTCCCTTACAGACTTGCTATGAAGTTGACTTTCTTATATACTGTTTTCCATCAATGTTTTTTCCAGTCGGGAATTCACTCATCGTGTGAAATCTATATCAATGTCCAAATTTACTCCTCAAGAAGTTTCTGCTCTTCAAGAAGGGGGAAATGAGGTAAACAATGCATATTTACCTCTGCTCTGCCAACTGAATTAGTTCCTGTTGGGGCTCCACTGGTTTTTTAGTGTTGCTTGTTGATATCATAAGAAGTTTTTATTTATTTGATATGCAGCGTGCTCGGGAAATTTATTTCAAAGAGTGGGATCACCAGCGCAACTCACTTCCAGATAGCAGGTTTATTGCTAAATCTAATTTTATTATTTATTACTTTCCGTAAATGGGATACTAATGCAGCTGTCTACTCTCAGTAATGTCGATAGACTCAGGGACTTCATCAAGCATGTTTATGTGGATAGAAGATACACTGGGGAAAGGAGTATTGATCGGCCTCCGAGGGTGAAGGTAGTATTTTATTGATTTAAAAAGAAAACCAGAAATTGTCTTCTTTTGGTCATATGATTGGTGTGATAAAACAGGAGCCATACATACATATGCCCCTGCAAATATGCATAATTGGGTAAATATCCCTGCAATATTGTTATTTTTGTTTGTGATCCTAAAAACCACGTTAATTTGCATTAATGCCCCTGCCTGGGGCATAATTACAAAAAGCTTTGTTGCAGTGAGATATCCGGCAGCGGCATGCACACAAACAAGCAAGATATTCAGCACTACGCATGTGAATGCCATCTTTGCAGGGACCGTGCAGTTTGCATATGTTATATAATCCATGGAACTTTGGCTTAAAGGCTCATGCATGAATAATGCAGGGTGACAGGGAAGATTCTTACCAAAACAATAGGGAAGATTCATATCGGGGAGGTTCAAGTAGTCCTCCATATGATGAGACCTATGAACACCGATATGGTGAACGGCCTGGTTCCAGAAGTCCTGCGAATAGGCAAGATGATTATAAGAGAAGTCCTGCTGAGAGAAGTCTAGGTGATAGGACCCCGAATAGGAGCTCTAGTGGAAATTTTGAGGACCGCAGAGTTCCAGATGGAATCCCAAAGCCAGCTGTGAAGTTGCAGAGCAATCAGAAAGATGTTGGTGCAGCAAGTCCGCCTACGGCGCAGCCGGTCAGAGATATTTTGGCTGGGGTTCCACCTCTTCGAGTACTTGAACCACCTAAAACAAATAGCACCCCAACCACTAATTCCTCTGCTCAGGCACAGGTAATTTATTTTTGTTTTGTAGAATAGTTGTAATTGCAACTTGTAGTATGAGTGGAAATATTTTTTTGCTTAAACTATACACCTCCAAGTTATATTGTTATAACGAGCTAGAGTAACAATGACTGCACACTCAGTAACCTTTCTCTAATCATCTATACTGAATGCTCCATTCAGCAAATGCGTGACTTGATAAGAGAAGAAACAAAGTGACGCTATTAGATATTTAATGCAAGGATCGTTGAGTGGTGATGTGGCATTTCTTTAGTCTCATTGTTGCAGTTGTGACTGTCCTAGGAGTATACAGTCAAGGACCTTACATGATTTCATGTTTCTGAGCTTTTTTTCCCATCATCACTTGACTGAGCTAGCTGACCTGGTATTCTTTTGCCGTATTATTTATGTTGACTAGGCAATTGAATTGCGAGGGTACACTTATGAAATCGAAGTCATATGGACCTTCAAAGAGTCTGTTTCTGGCATTGAAGCAAATGCAAAATTTTTTTTTGACATAGTTCTGTTCATGATTTGGCTGAACTGAACTATTGCTTTGGAGCTTTTCATATTATGTTTCTTCTTAGTGAGTGAAACCAAAGTTATATATTGCAGACTGTTCCAACTTCAAGAAGCAATTCCAGCCAAGTAAATTCAGTGGAAAATAATGCATTGAAGTCCAAAAGTTTAATTGACTTCGACCCGGATCCTGAGCCTCCCCAAGCTGGAGCAATGCAATCAGTGCCTCAACAAATCAACTCTTCACCTGCTGTAGAGGGTGGTTGGGCTTCATTTGACTCTGCTTCTCCACAAAAACCTTCACAGACTGCTACAGTTTCAAGTACATTGGAATCAACATTGGTCCAGTTGTCTGCTCCTTCATCAGCCCCTACACCCAACTTTTCAACCATGACAGTCAATGCTGTCGATTCATTTCCTAAAGCTAATAATGGAGGCCAATGGCCTACTTTGCAGCAGCATCAGCAGCTTTCTCTCTTCCCAGATTCAAATGGTCAAGCTAATAATCCTCTGCTCGCCGCTCCTGTAATTACTACTCAAAATAACCAGGTGACTCATTTTGATTTAAAGAAAACAAAGTGGTCTTTTTACATGTACGCCCATGCAGTTTTTTCCTTTGTACCGCTGTAAAATTTGAATTCTTGATCAGGAGTGCCGTTTCTTACAAAAATACTCTTTACTTAGGGAGACACTCTAATGATGGTGGAAAGTTGGTTTTGTCATAGAAATTTTTTTGTTTAAGCGGGGCAGTTTTGTGAGTACAAGAGTATAGGTGTAAGAAATGAAGTTTTTGAAGTTACATATGAAAGATTAAGATTTGCAGGGATATATATGTGAATAGACAGATAGGCAGGTGTATATCAAGAAAACAAAAAACTGTACTGATACAATGAACTTGTGTAAATGTTTCTTAGTCATGGGGTGCATCACTCGCTCGAAGTATGCAGGGTTCCACCGCTCCTCCAGCTGGTCAGGCTATTCAAGCGGTAACAAATGGTCCTCAAGTAGTTCCTACAGTTTCATCACATCCTCCTGCCGCAGAGTCTAAGAATAGTGGAAGAAAAGCACTCCCAGAAGTACATACTTCAAAGTACGTTATTTTTCATGCACTTTACATTACTAACGAAATTAAAATTACCACAGGATCTCTTTACCATGATGTATCCAGCAGTATCTCCATCGGTTGCTGGTTGGCAAACAAGTCCAAATCTTGCCACCATGGGATATGCATTTCAGTATCCAGCAACAACTGTATTTCCTTTTACCTTTTTCTAATATTGGTTGATCGTCTTTCATCTCTATTTTCTGATGCTAACTGATCTTCTTTTCCACTTGCTATAGATGATGTCACCATATGCTCCTTCAATACCAACAAACCCGTTTGATATGAATGAACATAAATTAGCTCATTCTTCCACGGTATGTGGTTTCTCTCTAGTATCACGCATATTACCAATTTTGTATTGTTGAACAAGAGTTAGTAGATTATTTTAAAATTTAAAGCCATGACCTTATATTTTGAGTTCAACTCATCATGTCTCTTCGTGTGCTGTTCTGCCTTCTTAAATCTCCCTATGATGCCTTATCCTTTTTGGTTTTGTTGTTACTTAAAATGTAGTTAAGTATTTATTCCTTTTTATTCTTTGTTGATTGTGTACAGTTTTGTTATTCTTTTTGCAGTTCCCATCTCTGTCATCCTTGCAAGGAGCATTGCCAAATATGAATAATCCTGTACCGCTGTCACGTGCTGTCAGTTTGGGATCTGCACAATGGATGCCCTCACAACTGCCTCCTTATGCATCAGCTGCTGCTCCAAGTAACTTCCCGTTTTTAGTTTTACCTTATTACTTGGATTTTGCTGTTTAAGTATGCTTACTGAAAAACAATTAAACAAATATCAGGTCCGTATATGTTGCAGCCAAGTGCAAGTAGCTTGCCCCAACAAGCACCTGCTAATGTGTTCCCTATGGGGTAAGTTGGTCTGATTTGAAAATTTCTTTTTAACATTATTCTTCACTATTATTGACGAGAGATGCAAAATATCCTATATAGTAACAATTTGTTGAATCATACGCCTTTATTAAAATCCGGAGATTAAAGAGCGTAAAACTAAATAAAGTAATTCCATTCTTGGCATCAAATATTAAAGTTTGAGTTCATCTGAAAATAGATGATCGTAAGGGCTTAATACACCTAGAACTTCTCTAGGATCTAAATGCCTCAATTTTAAGGCTAATCTACTTTTTATGAGCAGGAATCAAGCACTTGGAGCTTTTCCTAATGATAGAAGTGCTTTGGGCTTTTCGAGCATGGATCAGAATTTGGCTGTTAGAAATGCACAACCTGCTACTCAAAATTCGTTTGCTCCTGTTGGAGGAAATCCCTTTGCTTAGATACTTACACCTAGTTGATTAGATTGGATAAAGCAAAATATCAACAGCTCCACTGAGAATCAAATTTTCAGTCAGTTATTTGGGTCACAGGAGTGAAACGCAATGCATGACTACCATCGGGAGAACGCGAGATTACCTCTTGATTTAAATGTTCACACCAATAAGAGAGGCAAAAAAAGGTTTCTATTTCCATACCATTTGGTGTATTCTTAAGCTTCCATGTGGCAATGGTAATGTGATGAGCTCTTTGTTACCCCTGTGGAGCTGTAGGTATGCAATATTTTGTATGTGTTTCAATCTTTGTTTCCATCTGTTGGGTACATTTTATTTATATAGCCTTTGCAGTCTTTGTAATCATTGATTAGTGTGGTTATTTAAGTTGGGAGGGATTTTGTAACATTATGCTTGTTTGTTGTACACTCAAATCAATGAAGAAGTAATGTTTTGATTTGTGTTTGAGCTATAAATGGCAATTATTTTCGAATAAATTTCTGCCCTTCAAAATAAGTCTCTTCTGTGTGGTATAAACTAGCATGTGACTTCTCACCAGTATACTTTTCTGGGAATTTTTGCGCGATAAATTTTGTGTAGTGGTAGTGTGAAAATTTCCTGATGCTTTTCATTATCGAATTTAGACAGTTTTGTGAAGAATTGGTTAGGAAGTTCTCATGCGACTGTTTGCTGCTAGAAGGCATTCATAATGAATTATTTCTGGCGTATTGATTTTGATGCATTTATTCTCTCCTTTTGGATCTGATCCTCTAATGTTTTTTTTTTTTAAAAAAAAAAAATTTTGGGACTGGAATTAAAATTAGTGTATTTGTGAATTTGATGAGGCATCCTGTAAATTTTTTGCCATTTTAAAGTGTCTTATATCGATTTATCTTTTTATTTTTTCAGTATAATTTGCCACATTTTTGTAGTCAGCTGACTTGCAGAGGGAATTTAATAACTTTTTATACGAATATATACTGCTGGGAAATAATAACTACTCTTTGGTCTTGTTTAAAGCAACAAAAATTCTCTCTCTAAATGAAAATCACATAATAATAAAGTATAGGATATATGTACAGCTGA
Organism: Tillandsia fasciculata; assembly: GCA_029168755.2. Lineage (NCBI taxonomy): Eukaryota > Viridiplantae > Streptophyta > Magnoliopsida > Poales > Bromeliaceae > Tillandsia > Tillandsia fasciculata. The sequence continues at coordinate 1,049,072 of CM054948.1, read as the reverse complement.
TTCTTGAAGTATGACTTTTGTAGTAATAATTTGATTTCTAAGGTTTCTCAATTGAACAAAATATGCTATGATTTTGCTGCATTTTTGGTGCGACGTAGTCCCTTGGTTTTTTATTCTTCAAGATTTGTGACAAACTCTTTTGTGGTTGTACATTCCCCACAAAACTCCTCTATGGATACATTTGCATTTTTTGTTAACTAGAATTATTTCGCTTGCTTAAAAACACGTTCGCATGAACGACCTTTCTTTGGCTTGTCAAATAAATCACCCATGCAACACTGATGATCCTCATCCTATAAAACATGCACACAACCCTCTTCTTTCTGAATGAGAGCTAATCCAACACAAAACAATGGAGTCGAAGAGTGTGCAGGCCACCGGCATCATCGTCCTAGTCCTAACGCTTGTCTTTCTTGCGGAAACGAGCTCCGCCATGTCGAGGTACGAGCAGTGCTACGAGGCTTGCTATCATCCGTGCAGGGCACAAGGAGAGCCGAGGTGGATTTGTAAGCTAAAATGCTTCACGACTTGTCTCTCACCTTCGAATGTTGCCAGCAAATGCTACGATTCGTGTTTCCGTTCTTCTTGCAGCCATCCTGGTAATTCAGGTATATATTCTGGAACTGATTCTTTGCTGTGAGGTGTAATGCAACATTGCCTGAACTTATCTTTGATATTTGGTTTCGGATGGGAAATGCAGCTAAAAAAATATTCTAGAATAACTATTTTGGTCAAATCGAGTTATTTAGAGTAAACTCAAATAATATTTTGGCTAATCACTAGGCATCATTAGGTTGGACCTTCATGAAAAACCAACTTCAATAATAAGAAAAATTATCCCTAAAAAGTGTCTATGAACCAAACTAAGTGTTTGTTTTACATGGCAGATGAGAAGGCGATGGATAAGTGCGTGGACAACTGCTTCAGTATGTGTGGCAAACACTGATCAAGGTTCTCTCTCGAGCAAATGCGCACGGCGGTATCATAATTAAATCCAAATGGAGCTATATTTGTTATAATGAGTGGTTCACCCAATTAAGGGAGGTAAATAAAGGCAAAATGTGCTTGCCATGAAAGATGTATTGTGTGATTTTTACTACTAATAATATATTCAAAATGTTGAGCAATATGGCTTAACTCTTCCTCTGAAACCGTCGAAGGGACCTATATTTAGTGAATACACAATGTTGGCGCCAATCTATTTGCATTGTTGAAGTTATCTGCTGCAGAAGAAGCAGAAGAAGTTTTTCTTTTGGAGGTCTAGAAGATTGTTTACCTCCTCCTTTATGGCAAAAACTACGGAAATTTTATTTTCGAGGAGTTTAATTAGTAGTTACTATTTCTCAGAATAGAGGAGTTTTTCTAAAAGTCATGCAAAACAAATAATTGAATTACTAATCTCTGATTAAGCTCTTGAAGAAATGGATTATTTTATGCAAACAACTCAGCAGAACAAACTGCATTAACAAGGAATTTTTAATTTTACATCTGCCTTAAGACTACAGGGAGGCTACCTAACATCAGAATTTATTTCTGTGAGAAAGAGCATATCCTGAGAATAGTTTGCAGCTGATCACATCTTTTGATTACGATTACTTAAAATATAAAGTGTTAGTGAATATTAACTTACAAAAATTAATGAAAACTAAGATATAATTGCATAGAAATCTTACCCAAAAGATGAATTGATCTAAAACTTCATACAAATGGAAATGTCTCAGTGTGTTCGATTATAACTACTGCATCAATCAATGATCTCCACAGATGGGCATGTATAGGAGAGTCTACTTGAAGTTTTGTGTAAACATTATGTCTGCAATATTACAAAGAAAACTTCAATTGAACTCTTCTTTTACCTAATAAATCATGCCATTTATTTAAGGCATGCATGAAAGTAGAGATAAAACTCGGCAAGTTTTAATGAGCCAACAACTATGAATTGCTCTGGGCAAAGCACCATTCCTTCTTATATCCCAGAGAACACTAAAGCAACTGGACCTGTAATAAATATCTACATTAACTAAACATCCATCAACTATGACCAACCAAGGATAAATAAGTGCTTCTACTTCACTGCTTTGAATCCAAAAGTTGTCAAAAGCGCTTCCTTCGTAATTCCTGTGTTTTGTGGCAGTGGTTATGATGGAGCAAAGGCGCTTAAGGGCCAGCCTTGTGCTAACTCTAATGCTTGGATTGCTCACCTGGATAACTTCATGAGCAGCTGTGCCAAGATGAAGAAGGCTCCTTGAGTGCAACCTGTTCAAGATGCCGATTTCGTGAACAATTCGGGACTGAATACCTAAATTTCCTCTGAATGTGGAGTAATAATTGCAGTAGTAGTTGCCTTCAAATAAAATTTTCTCAGTCCTGCTAAAAACTACAACGTATTTAAAAAAAATCATGAATGTTTCGATCATATTTGTGGCAAATATAGATTTTCCTCTGTTATTGTTACTCCAGTGGCTTCTGATTCTCTTTAATTGCTCAGTTTCTAAAGGATATTGTCTTAGTCATAAAACAGCTACCACAAACCTCTGCATCCTGATACCTGGAATCCAATATCAGTAAAAGAAGCACAATAAATTTTGTGCTGGAAAAGACGATGAAAAGAAACAAACATTGCAGTACCAGTAAGAAGCTTATTTGGATAAGAAGTTTATCAGCCATATAATTAACTTGTAGCTGATTAACAGAAAATTACTGTGAAAAATAATGGGTCACCACCAGGTGTGAGAAATCTCTCCCCCTTAAGGTATTGATATTTTCGCTGTAATGCTCAACAATTGAATTGCTCATTTCGAGGAAATTTAAATAAGCTTTATGAGAAGTTCATTACTCATAATTTTACAAGTGATTGTAAGGAAAATCCAACTTTCTCCGCTGCAGATTAGGCAGATGAGCATTGAGCAGAAAAAACTCAACTTCTACTTGCAAAATAACATGAGAAAATTTTAAGTCAATCATACGTTGCCACCGTTGCGTCTGAGTATTGTACGAACATTGCGTCGAAAAATCGACAACTAAAATTCTGCACCAAAAGAAAAAGGAGAATTCATACTTTTAGGTGTCTTGCTTTTCGGTCTATCTAAAAGCCAAAAGCATGAATTAAGCAAACATGCATGAGATGCACACACCAGTGCTCCTAACTTCACACAACTGTATCCTACTGTGTATGCAAACTCATGCATTTGACATGACCCCAACTACTATTAAAACAGCACAAAGAGGCTCTCACCATGCATTCCACCCCTTCAAATATATTGAATCAAATCCTTAAGCTTTTTCCGCAAAGCTAGGGGTGATCAATGGGGCCAAAATCTTTCGGTGCCACGTCCGCGCTAGCCCTCATGCTGATCTTCTTGTTTGTTGGTTTGAGCTCAGCATCGAACTATGGCGCATGCTATGAGGCATGCTACACTCCATGCACCAATTTAGGCCACTGGAATTGTAAACTCGATTGCCACGTAGAGTGTGTACTTCACTCTCCACTCCATGGTAATGGGGGTTGTATCTTTCCATGCATAGAGTATACATGCCACCAACTTGACCCAGGTGAATCAGAACCCTTCATTTTACTTTGATTTTGTTTTCATTCAAATAAAGATATACATCAATAGGCACTGTTTGGCTCAAATGTCATTAGGAGTTTTGCAAAACAGATAATAGCAGTAGCAAAAAAGAATTAGAGCTTATGCTTTTAGAGCTCAGAAGATCATATCAGCTTTGTGCTGTAACTAGAAGATAGATATATAGTAGGCTTCTTATTCGCCAAATTCAAGGACTGTAGCTACTTTGCAAATAGAGAAGCTACTCAAGTGAAAAATGGACATTTAATTCATTCAAAATCTCTTCCACCTCAAGTAAAAGAAAAAAGCCTTTCTATGGAATGTATGAAGAGCACTAAACAACAAAACTTCAAAAAGAGCACAAATCTATAGTTTATATCTCTAAATAATTTATAATTTACTAATCTTAATTCTTTTCATTCCTAATTTTGCATGGCAGGGGAGAAGGATATGGAAACATGCATCATGTCATGCTTTGGCAAGTGCTCTCCTGCACCAGGTCCATTGTAATTCCTCTAGTATATATATATATTAGATCACCCAATAATTTAATTAAAAAAAATGATATTCAAGGGCTGGCTAAGTAAATAAATGATATTTAATTTCTCTGAGATTGCATTAAGAAGGACCAGGTGAATAATAGCAAATTCTATATATGTGCCTTGTAATATTTGTCTAAAAAAAAAAATAAAATAAAAAAATTCTATACTGCGACTATGATTAAAACATGTAAATCTCTATTTAAAGAAAATGTGTGTCATATAACAATATTTCGAGTTTTTTTTTTTTTTTCAATTGAATTTGAGATTTTGCTTAAAGTTGTATCAGTAGTATTTAGCAACAGAATACATAAATAACCCTTTGTGCTTCATTTTGCGAAATGTAAAATTTTTAGCATGAACTGCATATCTTAGCGCAATTCTCTTTCGACTCTACCACTTTTTAATATCAAAATTAGAATTTTAAATTAAAAATATGAGATAGATATAGAAACAATGAATTTACGGGTACTAACAAGTGGATCAACTAGGTGCAAGCAATATGTTTTAATCAAAGATATATAAGAACGGAAATAAAATATTGTTAAAAGTTTAGAAACTAACTAAATTAATTAAAATCTTATAAATAGTTCAGGGTCTCCAATGCCAAAATTAAAGTTTGAAGATCAAAATAATTTTTTTTACTCAAAGTTCGGGGACTAGTTAATGTATAGTAGGCCAATAAAATTAAGCTCTTATTCGTGGCCGCATGAAATGAAAAACAATACTAATTATTTTCCTTTTATGTTGGATATTTTAATAAAATGTATTTCTTAAATAACTCAAAATGATTTTGCCCATTTGTAAGGGGTAAAAGTACTTGTTTTCCTTGTACTTTTCCCCTCCAAGAATAGTACTCTTGGGCTAGCTTATCCTTGCTTGGTAACTTTTCTATTTTCTATATTAATTTTTTTGCCATTAAATTGGCTAGAAAATATCTATTTGGGCTAATATTTTTGTTTTCCTAAAAAAAAAACATGAACTAATATTTCATGATCTCTTAAAAATGTAATGTTGTATATATTTCAGAATAATCTCCCATTTACATTTTATAATTTAAATTATTCAAATTTTATATATATATAACATAACGAGTTGCCAATTTATAAAAGTCGACTCATCAATTTGAATCACATTCGAAGTCATTCAATTTTCTTTCTCTTTCAAAAAAAAAAAAAAAAAAAAAAAAAAAAAAAAATCATTGTAAGGTATTCAAAGCTTCATGTTTCATTGAAAAACAAAATAAAGGACGAAATTAATTACTACATATTGAAAAAGAAATTGGGGGTACGTTGTACTATTTTTTAAGTCACATGACGAACTTTCCCACGTATAAAGTCAAAATTCTGTAACCTGAGTAACACAGCTAATTAAAAGTTAAAAACCATTAGATTGACCAAATGTAGATGACTTTAAGCACAAAAACTTTGATAAATTAATTATTATGAAAATAGCAATCAATTAAGTAGCCATGCATTTCTTCCAGCTGAGGCCCTTGGTCAACTTAAGGGGCACTAGTTATTCATATATACACAATTAATTGAGGAGATGCACATCCAATATCCTAGAATATCATTATTTATTCACGCTTGGAAATGTGAAGCAACTAGACTTCGAATTGGGTCTCGAATATCAACCATCTAGTTCTTTGTCACTTGCGCTAGGAACGGTTGATCACTGGCGATTATATATATTAGATCCAGAAGGATGTGAGTAGTTAAGTTTTGGTTGAGTCAAGACATCAGCATCGACTGAATGGCATATCTTTCACATGTGGACACGATGGAGATGAATCTTGAGACTGCGCATGTATATTGATCAGAAGCTAGTGCTTATTTAATCAATGACAATTATACCAGTATGCAGATATATATCTAAATCAGTAAGGAGATAGGTGTATCAACAGAAAAAGAAAAAAAAAAATAATACACTTCCTTTTAACAGCATAATTACCTAAATTATGATTGCAATTTATAACATAAACATTTCAAAAGAGACAAACGTATCATTTTTCGGTTCATGAAACTAGAACAGAACATTTCAAATAGATTGCTTGTCTCGATTCTTCAAAAATCGATCGATAATATCTTTTATGATACACAACAATTGTTGCTATATTACCCACTCTAATTGCTTAAACATAACTAGATCTTTAAACTTGGTAACTTTGCTCAAACATTGTTGTTGGAGATTGAGATTCTAATAGCTAGGTTGTGGTTGTTACAATTTCTCTATCATGGTCTTTGGATGCAGCTGAGATGTTGATCCTTTTTGCCTCTAATACTACTATATACCTTATCTTGATCCTTCTTTTTTTATTGTTATTGTTTTCCCACTTGTTTGTTCCAGCCTTTTTAGAAATTATGGAGGTGACTTCATATAGGGATCAATTGCTGGCTGCTATATATTTAAACTCAAAAGCTATGTACTAGAGCCAACTATTTCCAGATGTTATCCTTTGACCATGGTTTTATCCTTAGAAATTCTAATATTAATGCATGAGATCATCAACACCCTAAAATCTAATTTTGCCAATATTTGGGTTCTTATTCAAAGTGAAGCCCAAACGCTTGATCGAAGAGCTTACTTAACCCTGTACTCTTCTCACGCCCGGCCCCCAAGATATCTAACCTCGTCTCAAATTTATTTTCTTATTTTGGAAGATTCTTCATTTCCTCTTGAGTCACACTACCCACCAGGTTGCAATTATCATTAAGTTTTTTGGGTGTCGATGATAAGTTACACAAATTAATTATAGCAAATTCATACATCAAGTTAATTCTATTTGATACTAGTGCATGAATTACCATGAAAAGAAGAAATTAATTTGGCCCTAATTATTTTGGATAAAAATAAACTCATTGGATGCTCTTTTTAGAATTGACTACTTGAGAAGATCCAAGTCGTGCAAATCGTGGTGACGATAAAATACACAAGAGACTTATTACCCTAAAAAATCAAGCTGTTAAAAAATAATATTTACATACTATATATATATATATATATATATATATATATATATATATATATATATATATATATATATATACACACACACACACACACACACATCATGTCACATATGTTTTTAAAAAAAGAGTGAGAGCTTGATGTCAAGGAGGAGACTCAGCATCACCATCAATGGAAAGAAGAGAAACAAGAGACTTTTTAATTAGAAATTAACTTAGTAAAATAAATCTCCATGATCACTAGCTTTTCTTAGAGAAAATTAATATCTGACCAATAATTTATCTCAGGAATCCAAAGTCACATGCTTGTAACTACTAAGCTAATTTTCTAATAAAAAAAGGACCAGTTGGAAGAAAGAGTTGATAGTCCATGCATAAATTAATGAGAATGGGAGAAGTTGATAGAAGATTCTTCCTTTCAGGCTTTTTAGCCCACCAAACTCCTCTGGGTTGTCATCAACTTGTTCTTGATCACAATCTATCTATCTATCTATCTATCTATCTATCTATCTATCTATCTATCTATCTATATATATATATATTAAAAAAAACAAAAGGGGAAAAAAAATGTATCAATAGTCCCTTTTCTATCTTCAATTGGCAACTATGCTTCGGTTACTTCAAATTTCGACACTAATTAAGTTTATGAGCTTTTACGTAGATGATTACGCTTTATTTTTCATTGTAAAAAAATCAAAATTTTATTATATTTGAAGTAATCTGAAATAACTGAATCTAGAAAGTTATTTTATAAAAAAATTAAGCTATAATTTTATGTTCAGAAAGTAAAGTGTTCGCGTGAAAATTATAAAGATCAAGTTGTAATTTTAAAGTAAAATAGGCAATAAAAGAGAGAAGGGGCTTTATTTAAACATAGGATATTCACAGCTTCAAGAACAAAAACCATTGACACCACATATTCCAATATTATTATGAATAGTTCTCAAAATTTTTAAGAAAAACCCACAAGCCCTTACAAAGAGCTTACAAATGATAATAATAACAGTTTATTTTTATAAACGAATCATATAATATATCTTTCTCTAAAAAAATAAATAAAATTGATAACAATAACCATTAATAGAAACAATTAATCAAAAGTGAAACCAATCAAACACTCAACACTTTAGAATTCAAATAATCATATTAAGAAAATGGAAACAAAAGAAGAACATAGATATATAGAGTACAAAGTATAATTTGAACTAGATAATTCCACATTTTGATGTACATGATAAATGCCAAGCTCTATACATTCATTACCCTGCATGTATCTAATTTCTCTCTTTCTCTCTTTATATATAATTTATCCTTCAAAGCCATTTTATTCACAAATAGAGTATTGTAAATTGTAACACAAAACAAATTGAGAGAACCCTCCCCCGACAAACACAGGCCAAAACCAACAAAGAATTTGAAGAAGAAATTAAGAAAAGATTACTAAAAAATAAGCAAACTTGATCAACACCAATTACTAATTGAGCTCATTGAGTGTAGGAGGAGGATTTAGCAATTTTTTTTTTTTTTTAATAAAAAAGAATTAATAGCAAGGAGGAGGAGGAGGGTGTGAGGTGTAGGAGTGCGCGGGAGGCGGCGGCGACGAGTAGTGGTAAATCGGTAATGTGGTCGGCGGCGGTGGCGACGAGTAGTGGTAAACCGGTAATGTGGTCGGCGGCGGTGGCGATAGGTACCGGTCTTCGGGAGACACTTCTGAGTAGGGTGGCGGCGGCGGTGGGGACTTGCTTGGCGGAGGAGAAGGTGGCGGTGGCGATGGCGGAGGTGGAGATGGTGGTGGAGGAGACGGCGGTGGAGGAGATGGCGGAGGAGGAGATGGTGGAGGCGGAGATGGCGGTGGTGGAGATGGCGGTGGAGGAGATGGGGGAGGTGGTGATGGTGGAGGTGGAGATGGCGGAGGCGGAGACGGAGGAGGAGGAGATGGCGGAGGTGGTGAAGGCGGAGGAGGCGATGGCGGAGGCGGAGAAGGTAGAGGAGGAGATGTCGGAGGCGGAGGCGGCGACGGCGGCGGAGGAGAAGGCGGCGGTGGCAGAGGGGAAGGAAGGATGAATTTTTTGCATTTGAAGGCATCACAGTCGACATGATGGCTGTTGAAGAACTTGCACTGGCTGTCGGACCGCTGTGCCGGCCGGTCCGGAATACAATTCTGCCTATCGCTGTACGCCGGAACATGCTGGCAAACCGCCGGCTCGCCTGTCAAGAAGTTATACGAGTACGTAAAATTCTTCAGCCGTGGAAGATGACATATCGCCTCCGGTATATCGCCGACGAGCATGTTGTGCGCGACGTCGAGCTGCTCCACGCTCGTGAGCCCGCCGAGAAACTCCGGTATCGGCCCCATCAACTTGTTATAGCTTACGTCGAGCACCGTCAAGCTCTTCAACAGTCCTAGCTCCGGGGGTATGCACGAGTTCAACCCGTTGTTCATCAGTATGATCTCGTTCAGGGTCTTCGACATGTTCGCGATGCTCGCCGGGAGGCATCCCCCGAACTGGTTGTTCGCGAGGACGATCACGGACACAGGCGAGTTGCCGATGTTGTCCGGGATCTTGAACCGGAATCGGTTGCTGTTGATGAACAGCGCGTCGAGCGGCCGGTCGAAGATCTCCTTCGGCACCGCCCCCTCAAACTCATTGTACCTGATGTCGAGGTATTTGAGCGCCGGGAGGCGGAGGAGCACTTCAGGGAACTTCCCCGCCAAGCGGTTGTTGCTGAGGTCGAGCTCGTGGAGGAGGTGCAGTTTGTCGAATTTGTGCGGGACGGTGCCGCAGATGCGGTTGGAGTTGATGTGGAAAAGCGCGAGGTCGGTAAGGAGGCTGAGCTCCTCAGGGAGGTACCCGGCGATGTCGCCGTGGTTGAGGTCGATACCTGCGACGACTTTGAGGTTGGGATCGTCAGGGGAAGGGGCGCAAAACACGCCGGTGTAGCTGCACACGTCCGGGCCGGCCCAGTTGGCGGTCAAATTGTAGGGATCCGAGAGGATGGCGTGCTTCCACGCCTGCAGCGCTACGTAAGCGTCACGCAAGTGCCAGTTCGGAAACTCGTAGGAGGGGTCAACGTAGACCTGCTCGCCGCGATCGCCATTCTCGTCGAGGTAGTACAGCAGCTGCCGCCGCCGAATATATCCGGCCTCAGCATCTGTGAGGCCATAGCTGGTAAATCCCGCAGAGAAAGGAAGGAGATAGAAAATCAGAAACAAGCAGAACAAGAGTGCGGCAGCAGGACAAGGGAGAATAAACCCCGCGGCGGCCGGCTTATCCTTTCTCCTTCTCATCTCATCGTCAGAACACGAGAATTGGATGTAAGAAAGATATGAGGGGGGGAGAAGGAGAAAGAGAGGAGCGAGGGAAATAGACGCAGAGGGACAGCTACATCACAGCTCAATGGCTAAGTACGTGATTTAAATAAACGGTATGATGGACGGCTACGATGACTTGTCCACACTGTTCTGCAATGCTTATTCAAATTTGGGAGTTGCCACCCACGATGGCTTAATAATATTTATACGTTAACAAATTAATATAATAATAATTTAATTATGTTAGAGGATGTGAGAAGGGCCACCCACGGAGACTTCATACAATGGTGTGTTCTGTTCAAACTAAGAAGAGTGGTTTAAAAGGATTTGGAATAGGAAAATGCTTACAGTTTACTCTTATTTTAATCCTTCAATTTTTAAATTTAAAAATTTAAATTTTAAGTTTTCACAATTATTTTAAATATGGATAAACACTATAATGTTAAAAATTTAATAAAAGTTTAGAAACTTATGTGGGACCCACATAGAACGTGTATATGTATGTAACGCGCTTAGTGGGAAACCACTATAACGCAGAGCTAATAATAATTTTTTTTATTTTTTTTTTTCCGCTGACTAAATTTGATTACTGTATTGGTTGTTTATTTGTCTTTTATAAATTTTATTTATTTATTTATTTATTTTTTTGTTTTAGGTGGCATAAATGGGGTTTGTGGTCGCCACCGAACGAACGCGGAATGATCATTCTATCCTTGTGCTGTGGAAATGAGGTAGGGCGAGTGGGGGATAATATTGGAAATTCGTGTTGATTTGCGCGGGAATATATGGTGGGGGGTATTAATGAGCTAATAAAGGGCGATGATTAAGGTCCCGTGGGGCCCACTTAAGTGGTTAAGTAATGGAACGATAAGTCGGGGTAGCATGTGAGTGGGGCCCACGCGCGTTGCGTCCAGCGTAACGGATTCGTCCGTGGCGAGCGGGAAATTTCTACGCTGTAGTGCTTACGTGGCAGAAGTGTAGAGTTGACACGTGGACTGTGCAAGTGTTTGGGTCCCACATGTCAGTTTCGTGAGCGTTACACCGGGATCTCTCAATGGAAGAACTGGTCCACGAACTCCTGGCGCACAATGACTTAACCGTGGACTTTTCGGGCACAATTTTTGTGAATTTTTAGGCTTCTGTTCCCAATATATATACATATATCCTAAAATTTAAAATTTTACTTATTTTTTTAAATTTTTTTTTAATATGTAAAATAATTAAGTTTTGAATTTAAAATTACGGAAATCAATTATTAGATTTTTTTATTTTAATTTTGATTCAGTTTTTGAATTTAATTTTGACTCGTGATATATTTGGCATATTGATTGATAAATACTATTTTGGAACTGTGATTGTGAGCTAAATGGTAGGTTTTAGTCTATTGTGAAAAAAGTGTTCTTTCTAGAAGGAAGATAAAACTCTTTTAATAAGGTATTTAGATTTGTAATCCATGATTTTTATGTCCTTATAATTTCTGAAAAAAAAATAAGTGTATATATTCATAACAAGAATTTAAGTATTCAGCGGCACAGATCGTATCTATCGCGATACAGCTCTCGTGCCGATGGTACAGTTTATTTTTTTATTTTAATTACTAAATAATTTTTAATAAAGTTTAATATATTTTGATAAAAATATATATAATAAACAATTAAAAAATTTTGTTGCTAAAAAAAAAAATTTCATATAATTATGTGTCGGTACACATTCATCGGCACGGTTCGGCATGCACCGTACAGTGTACCATACCGATAAGTTTTGAACACGGTTCTGTGCCACAGCATTTAAATCCTTGACTCATAGGTGTAAGCTATAGTATTTAACTCACTTTGTTAAAAGTGAGCTATAGCAATGTTTAAATTTGGGTAGGCCAATATTAATCACAAATCGTCCTTGCCCGGCCCGGCCCGAATGTTGTGTTAAAAGTTTTACTGGGCCTGATGGGCCTTGACAAGATCAACTTTTTTTTTTTTTTTTATTATTATCATTATTGACCAAAAACATTTACTCTTTTTTATTATTGCCAAAAAAATATTTATCCTCACACATCCAATACTAATACTAGACTTTGGATGGCTTGGATCCATTTACTGGTCTTATTGTTATTGTTGTTTTTTCACTAAAAACTCATTGCAGTGTTTTAAATATTTGAATTTATTGGTGATAAGATATACATCTCTGTATAGAATGTGCATATAATATTTTTCATACTAATATTAATACTGCTGTGAACAATTGATAGATATAAATCTGAATCCGAACCCGACTATTCAAACGAAAATTCAAATTCAAAACGGTTTGAGTTTTACAAATTCCTAGCTAAAACCTAATCCGACAAAAAAAAAAATCTGAATTTCGAAATCTAAGCTGAAAACCAATCCAGTGACAATCAAATTTTTTTAACCAAATTTTACTCAAATCTATAACCGGTTCGAATTCAGTTCGGATTCAGGTTTAAATGAAAACCATATCTGAACCCAAATTTGTTGAACATTCACTTTTTATATTTATAATTATTTAATATCTATTAAATTTACGTTGATCAGATTCAATAAAATTTCAAATATCTGTACACATCTACATACCTATATGTGAGCTTTATTGCTGGGCAAAATGCCCTAGATAATCTCAACAGCTACTTCCGAGTTCGAAACCTAATTACTTCACATTTCCAATCAAGTTTATTTCAAAATAAACAAAACGAGTAGTATACTACTTTTCTCTCTCTCTCAAAAAAAAAAAAAAAAACATTTGTAGGTATCAATAACAAACATTGTTGCAACAAATATTAATTCCAAGATACCGAAATAGGTTAGCAAGCGCATTGAGGCTCTCATAAGAGATTTTTTCGGAGCCGGGACCATACATCTACGAGTGTGGAAACGGCTAGTCGCCTAGGGAGGCGTCTGTAGGCGTAAGGAGAAAGGGGGCCTTGTATACTGGATTTGAGACTAATGAACGATGCTCTTCTTTGTAAGTGGTGGTGGAGGTTTTTCAAGTCTTCAGTGGGCCAAGCTTATCAAAGTGCTTTACTATTCTAAGAAAAAACCGCTGTGGGAGGGGGACTTGTTTCGGCCAATCTCACAATGGTGGAGGAGTGTCATTCGTATCAGAGAGATTTTTAAAGGGGGGATTTCCTATCAGCTCGGAGATGGGAGTGCGATTAATTTTTGGACCGATAGATGGTGCGGAGAGGCGGCATTTCAATTTCTTTACCTGAGGTGTTTTGCGGGGTAGAGCGCAAGCTAATCATAATCATTGCGTGCTTCGGACGCAATAGATGGAGGTGGGGGAAAATTCTGAGAGGTACGGGTGCGAGGAGGCTGAGGTATAGAGAGTAAGTACGAAAATTGAAGGTTTTAGTAGGGGGTGTCACTCTGGGCCATGGGGACGACAGGATGGTGTGGAGATGGAACGAAAATGGAGGGGTTTTCACTGTTAAGTCTACTTACACGGTTCTCTGCGATGGGGGGCTCCGGGATCCCACTGCCTTCTCCATTTGCAGGTTGTGCATGCCGCTCAAAGTGAAGATTTTTATCTGACTCGCCTTGAAGAATCGGCTCCTTACGTCAGATAATATTCGTAATAGAGGATGGGCAGAAAACTCTCTTTGTATGCTGTGTAGAGTCGAGGAAGAGACGATCGATCACCTGTTCTTAGGGTGTGTGTATACACGATTTGTGATAGGGGTGGGCACAGGGTTCGCCGAGACCGATGGGTGCGGGGTCGAGGAGCTAGGGGTGGGTGTCCGACGTGTTTGGGAAATTCAGACTGGCGGGGAGGCATCGGTGTAGGAGAGCATGTACCTAATCAATTTGACTGCGAACTGATGGGTGATATGAAAAATCAGAAACATACTCATATTCCAACAAATGAATACCAACCCAGTCGCCGTCGTCGTCGCCAGATGGGTTAGAAGCGAATTGGCGAATTGACGATGTGGACGAAGCTTGGCTGATTTTTTGTAATTGGCTACCGGAGAGCAATTGGCCTTTTTTTTTTTTTTTTTTTTTTATTTTTTCCGCCTCACTTGAGATCTTACTGTCTCACTCATATAGCTTAATTTATTGCCTTTTTGAATTAACCGGATAGCGCGCTATCTTTCTCTCAAAAAAAAAATTAATTTCAAGTGCAGAAGAATTATAGCATTGATATATATTTAGAATTAACTCATCATTATCATAAACATAACAAATTGAGTTTTCATCAAAAGAAAAATTAAACATATAATAAAAAAAAACTCAGAACAGTGCTAGTTCCTTGCTATAAAAAAAAAAAAGCAAGAAAAAAAAGAGCCATGAAATGCCTAACTCTCAACTTTCCAATCAACATAATAATGTGAAAGGAAAGTTTAAAAGGCAACTCAATTGGAAGACCCCGAAAAAAAAGAAAAAGAAAAAGCTTTAACAAACAACTTTTTGGTGATCATCCATGGCTGCAAAAAAGATAAACAGCTCATAAAATGATCAAGTTGTTCACTTAAACCATGCTACAATTTTCTCAGTGACTGATGATTTGGAAAAAACAATCCCCATCATAGGATGAACTAAAAGAAGAAGAGGAACAGTGTTTTGTATTCATTTCTTCCTTAATCTCCTCTTTGATGAATCTCTCCCTGCATTCACTGCTGCAAAATGCTTCCTCACCTCTAACAAATACATTCAAAGGGGACACACACACAAAAAAAAAAAAAAAAAAAAAAAGAATCAGCAATTTAATAATGAATTGACAATGCTGAGGGGACCAAAGATTCAAAATGTAGCCCACAGCTAAGCAGCAGATCGATCTCTTAAACATCATTGTGGTCTACTGTGAGACTAATATATATTAATCTCGCTAAACTTAAGTTTAATTATAGCCGGATTGCGCGCAATTACATCAATTCAAACACTCTTGAGAATGCGAATGATCACTTACCTGAACATATAAATGTCTACTCCTTCTTTGAGTGTCTTCTTGCAATATCCACACAAGCCAAAAATATCACCACAAGGTTCAAGTATAGGCCCCTTAGAGGATTCCACAACCAATATGAAATCCTGAAAAATGTGGGTTGTTTTCGGATTCGGACCACGGGAAATAACACAAGTGTAATCCTCCGAATCCGCGATCTCGCTGATCGAAATCGAATTAGGAGCTTGTAGTAAAGACTTGCTTGTGGCTTCAAGGGATGATTCAGGATTACATGCTAACAAATTCAAGTTGAATTTTGAAATATTGGGGGTGTTCAATCTAGTGTCCGGCCCCAGAAGCACTTTTCGTAACACCGGTGCGGTATCGTTGGCGAGAGAATTCACTAGGCCAAGCCCTACTCTATTGCAATCCCAACTCTTTGGATCAAGTGGTCTAAGGGATTTGACACTACTAGTGCTTGAATTGGGGAAGGGTTTATACTCTAAAGGGGAGGTTGGGCTCCAAGCTGAATCAGTGTCTAACATGTTTATTGTGCTTAGCCTTGTTATGAGCCCTGGAGCCCTAAAAAAAGCACTAGTTTGTGACTCAACACTGCTCTTCTTTCCATGCATTATCTCACATCAATTGCTCAGGAAAGAAAAAAAGACCCTGAAAAAACATTAAGATTGAAGTATATATATTCAAGTTTAGAAATAAAGGGGGAAAAATACCCCAAAATAAAATTTGGTAAAGATGTTAAGGAATGGTGTGTGAAAACAAAAAAAAAAAGAGAAATTTTTATAAGTAATGAAGAAGATGTGAATAGAAAGAATTAGCATATAAATAAAATTAATGCTATATTTAAACCTGAATAAGATTACTCGAAAAGAATGTCAAAAACAACTTTTATATATATATATATATATATATATATATATATATATATATATATATATATATATATAAAGTTTTGCACTATCCAATAAATAAAAAAATCAATAAAGAAAGGAAACTCACCTGATTTTGTTTCATGACTCTCCCATGCTAATATAACACTAAATAAAAAAAAAAGAATGGGGAAAAACTTCATACATACTAAACAAATTAAAGAGCATAGATATCAATATATATATATATATGTCATAAATAGAAATATTATGGTCATCCAAATGCCAAATAAGGAAACCCAGTGAACAAAATCTACAGAAACACGTGGAAGTTTAAGTAATTGGATAAAAATAAGAATAAATGGATAAATTCATAGCATATATATAGATATGGGGTGGTTAAGTTAATGTATCAAAATAACAAAAGAATTAACTAGTAAAAAAGGAGAACAAAAAATTAACCTTGTTTTTAAGAACCCCTTCCTCTCACTTCATGCAATGTTGGAGAGCTCTTGGAGAAGAAACCCAAGTACTAAAAAATAGAAATATTTATTAAAGATAAAATAGTGAGAAATATTTGAAAAAGTTTCTCTCTCTTTCTAAATCTCTCTCTACGTGTGCGCGTTTGTAGCACCAAACTACTGCATGGGGCACCAAGGCTTGCCAAGTAATATTGCCACTCCAAAAAGAGTCCAAAAAAGGTAGAAAATTGCAAAACGCACCATGAATTATTACTTATTTTACACTTGGGCCTTATTTCACCTTTGTTCACCTTTGGTACATATTTTAGTCTATAACTTATATTATAGATGATATAGAGTAAACTATTTAAGAAACTAAAAATGACAAAATAGTGTCACTAGGATCCAATTTAAATTGATTTTATTATTCAAATCTTATAATATTTCTCTAATACAATTTTATTATTTTATTATCTTTTTGACATAATATATTCTGAGATTCATTCATATATATGGCCTTACCTATTTTTGTTTTGAAGTTTAAAAATTTTAGAGAACTGGTTAATTTCTCTGCTGTTTGTTAAGATTTGCTTAGAGAATATTCTCAAGTTGAAAAAAGATACCTAAAGTGGATATTTTAATCTTATCCAGGATTAAATAAACATTCATTAGTGCTAAGATATGCCCTTAATTAAAATTCCAATTGTGGATTAGACTTTTTGTGTGAAAGGAACACCAATATTTTGGGGATAAAGTAGATTCAGTGTATCTGGCCAAATTTATGTATAATTAACTATATTCAAATTTAATAAATATATTTGTTTATGGAAAAAAATAATTTGGTAAATAAAAATGTTTGATTGAATGTTGTTGAATTTTTACGTAAAAAATCTGTTACAAGAAAATCTTTCTCATTTTATACTGTGACAGCATGAAATAGAGTAAAATATATTATTTATTTTCATATGTATAATATCGTGTTTCGTATATCATATATTTTCTACGATTTTATTAAAAAATACAAAAACATATATTCATATACTTTTGTCTCAATTTTATTTTATTTAATAGTGTTGTCTATGTCCATATTTGCTTTCCATGAACTCTAAAACTAAATGTTTCATGTGCTGTAAGAAAAGCATTCAAATAGTTACATAAAATTAGGATCCCTCTCATATCATGAAGCATAAATTAAGGAAAAAGGTCAAGCTGCCCAATACTGGATGTGATTGAATAGATACTTTAAACCTAATTTTGCTTATTAAAATCAAAGTAATTAATCATTAATTAAATGGCATAATGAAGCTTTAAAATATAATGATTAAGCCAAATGTGTCTACTAGTATTCCTTATATCTTCCAACATAATCCCAATTTAATATTGTGCGTTTGTCCTAGTAATTATGGATGATGACTCTAATCAACTGCTACTAAAGCTTACGAAGCAATGCTTCTTTATGAGAAAGCATAAATAAGGGAATTAAAATATTTTATCACAAGTGACTTGTATAATTGATTAATCAATAGAGGCTTCAATTTTGCTTGCACATTAAGATCTGTGCCACTAAATGATTGAAGGCAATTGGACTAGCCATTAAACATTGCCATTGCAAGCAACCAAGAATATGCTCCTTGAAGTTATTAAATTCTTCCTAATTGCACCATTTAGTGTGCATCCTGTGTGCGTTGGATACCAAAGTACTCTCCCATAGATCGTGATATTAATATGATGCTGAATAAGAGAGTTATGAAGAGAATGTGATGAATTGGACAGTTTTAGATGAGTTGAAATAATGATGATGTAATGTCCCTGACCCGTCGCAACCGTCGAGGATGACACGGTTCTGAGACTGGTAGGGCGGCGGGAATGATGGTGTGGCTATCGCGGGATAATTCCGGTAATTCGGTTGAGAGGAATGAGAATTTGAGGGAATTTAGGAAGATGGGGGAGATAGGAGAGAGAAAGGGAGAGAGAGAGAGAGAGAGAGAGACAGAGGGAGAGATTGAGAGATAGAGAGATAGAGAGATAGAGGAAGAAGAATTGGGAGAAAACTAGTTCATTCATTCAATCATGCCTTTCCTCAGTAATTCTCGCCATTACATATGCCCCTCCTTTCTGGGCTAAGTTGTAATAGTTACTAAACTGGGCTTAACCCTTTCTGGGCTAAGTTGTAATAGTTACTAAACTGGCTTAACTGCTAATACTATTGTACTACTATAACTATTAATTGGGCCCCCACTGTGGGCCTAATTCAGATGGGCCGCCCTCCACATCCGGGTACAGGTAGTCGGGTTCCTCTCTGTCGGGTGTCCGCTCCGCTACTCGTCCGCCCCGTTAAGGCCACTTATTGCCGAATCCCTTTCACTATCCATCTCTGGATCCTGTCAGGTGTATCTCTCCCCACTTCCCATCTTGCTCCCCCGAACTCCTACTCGCCCTCTCCGCCTCTCTAGGGTTCCACATTTTGCGTTCGTTACAGATGAATTTTTTTATAGGTGTTTTTTTTTTTTTTTTTAGTTAAATTTATTTATCGAATGAATGAAACAGATAATAAATTATTTTTCTTTCAAAAAAAAAAAAAAATCTGATGCTTAAAATATTTGCTAACAACATTAGATTTTTATAAGCACGCTAGCTTAGCTCTGCTTCATTAATAAAGAAAATGTTATGAAGAAACTCGAAAACACTACTGCATCACTACCCAAGCCCAAACCTGATATGCCTAAACCTCGAGAGTGGTCGAGCTCAACTTATTGTAACTAAGCTCAACCTAGACCTGAACTCGCGTGCGAGCCTATAATGAAATTTGACCCAATATAATCCGGCTTAGGCTTGAATTCGATTAATGTTTGATGGAGCCCAACTTTAGCCCAATCCTTTAATAAGGCCTTGGACTACATGATCAATAACAAGTAATATACACAATCTACCTGTGAGATCTGTAAAAAGTTGATAAAATTTGTTCTTTATGTTCAAACAATAACATGTGGTTACAAAAAGGATGAAGAGGAATTATAAAAAGAAAAGAAAAGAAAAGAAGTAATAGATTACAGAGTTAGAAAACTTGTCTTTCTCTCTCTACAAAGAGAAAAGGAAACAAGCAAATACATAAATAACTTGCCTTTATCCCTTATACACAATTTTTTTTTTTTTTTTTTTTTTTTTTTTGTTGCCACTAAATTTTTCCGAATTTTCTTCTCTGAAGAAGAAGAAGAAGAAGAAGAAGAAGAAGAAAAAAGAGAATTTACAGCACAGGGAACTAAAGATTAAAAGAGTTATAAAAAAACTGGCACTTGAGAGGTGAGAGAGGGAAAAAAAAAATGAAATAATTAGAACTCATCAGGGAACAGCTCCTCCTTGACAGAGGGAGCAATCCACTGGATCTGAATGTTAGTGACATCCCACAACTCATCCCCATCTCTCTGCACCAGCACCTCCTTCTCCTTCATCTCCAGTATCATCCGCTTGAGCAAACCCGGCACCGTCTCCTGCATGAGTGCCGACTCCCCCGCGTCCCCCAAATTGGCCTTCATGCACGTGTCCATCCGCCGCAGCACCCCGAGCCAGAACGTCCTGAACCCGGGGCTCTGCGAAATCGGCACCAGGAACATCACGAACACCTCCGCCAGCAGATCCATCGCCGACTTCAGCGTCCCCTCCATGCTCCGCATCTCCCGCTCCGAGTTCTCCCGCCGCGCGTACTCCAGCATCTTCTCCAGCAGGTCGTCCACCATGGCGAACACCACCAGGTTGAAGCACGCGATCAGGCTCGCCGGAGCCATCCCCAGAAGCGGCGGAGCCGCCCCCGCCGCCGCAGCGTCCTCCGACGCGTCCGCGGCCGCGGCGGCGGCGACGAAGCACCGCCGTAGCTCCGCCACCGCCTGGTTCCGGATCTCCTCCCGGCGCACCAGGCTCGTCTTCCGCAGCGCCTCCGCGAGCTTCACGAACAGGTTCGCAGCCAAACCAGGGTTCCCCCTCTGCCCCGATTCGTCCGCCGATGAGGTGCTCGACGAATTGCTCGTGAAGCTAGTCCCGCTGTTGCAGCTGCTCCCGGGGTCGGAGAACCCCGATTTGTGCCACTGGATTAGCCAATCCACGGATCCCCCCATTAGGTCTAGGATTTTGGAGCTCGTCTCCAGGGGGCTTATCTTGAGCGCCGCGAAGCCGAACGCGGCTTCGATGCAGTAGGCGTAGTTGAGCCTGGTCACGTTGGTGCCCTGGCTCATCAGCTTGATTACGGCCTCGACGCCTTGGTCGAAGGTCTCCGGGTGCCGCCCGGTCACCGAGAGCAGGTGCAGGAGGGTCTTCCACCCCAGCGCCGTTTGCACGTTCCTCGCGTGCTCGCTCAGGATCTTTCTCGTGCTCTCGGATATGCTGTCGCAGCACGTGTCGAGGATCTCCTTGTCGAGCTTCCACATCAGGTTTATCGATTTGAAGATGAGCTCCTCGGGGATCTTGTCGAGCCGCGGGGCGGGCCCTGAGAGGAGCTTCAGGGCGATTTTGAAGAGCGCGACGATCGCCTTCTCGGCGAAGGGGCACGGGGAAAAGAGCGGGAATTGGGAGACCACGGTGAAGGAGTCGTGGAACTGGGGCCAGAATGCGGTGAATCGGTTCAGGTTTGCGCAGGTGATCATCGCCAGGAGCTCCCAGCAGAAGCCGACCGTCTCTTCCTCTTCGACCGGAGTGCTGAATTTTTGCCCTTTCCCGGCTGCTGCGAACACCAGCGCTCGACCGAGGTTCTGGAGCGACTCGTCGGGGAGTTTCGAGCTCTCTGCGAATATGCTCCCGATCCGACACTGCTGGATTATCTTTAAGTTGTTCTCGAACTCGCTCCCGGCATTGAGCATTGAGTCGGCGCCGCTTTCTAGGGATAGGAATTGCGAGAACCGCCCGATCAGGCCCGAGACGTATCGGCTCGTGCCGCCCAAACCGTTGTGTGAGGAAGGGAAGATGACGCCCGATTCGGACTTTGGATAGGCAGCCACATCAGTGTTTGAGGCAGCCGAGGTGTTGCCGGGATCGATCACCGATTGCGGCAGCACTTTCAGCCTCTTGAGTTTTAGCAAGCAGTCGACCAGGTTTTTCCACGCACCGCGGACCGATTCCCCGTACTTGTTTGCAATGGTGAAGAGAGCTAGCGTCGCCATTCTCGGCTTTAGTTCGTTGCTAAAGGTGTAGAGCGTTTCCTCCACGGTGGCGTAAGGGTTCAGAAGAGTGGTGAACTTGCAGAGACAACAAAGAAGCTCATCTAATATATCTTCCAATCCGTACCTGGCGATCCGCGCCACGGAAATCAGCCCTTCGACGCACTCATGTAAAATCTCTTCGTCCTCTGTGTGTTCAAAAATGGCGGCGAGAGTCGCCACGGCCGGCCCCGAGATCGCCGCGAACAGCTCGCGGCTCAGCTTATGCTTGAACTCGCACGTGATGTAAGGCTCGACGGTTCTCGATCGCTTGATCAGATCGGCCCACTTATTTGAGTTCATCTCGACAGGCGAGCCCGTTTGGCCAAAGAGCGTGATCGCATTTGTCAAGATCGAATGAAAGAGCTCTGATAAGTACTCCCTCGGTAGATCCATTCCGCCATTAATGGCCCTGTTGTTCCTTATGAACTCTTCCTCGGTCATCTTCTTCTTCACCTGGGGATTGTGCTGATCGGTGTTGAGCATGATGAGCGAGTAGCAGAGAATGAACACGGCGTCTTTACTGACAAAGATCTCCGATGACTGCTGCTCGTAGAATCTTTCAGAGAAGGCCTCGAGAATTCTTTGAATCTTCTGTGACTCCCCTGGGAGGCGAAAGGTCTCTAGGTAAGTCCGAAGTGCGATGTCGAGGATCACACCGGAGAAATTGAAGGTTTCTGTGAACTCCTTCAAAACACTAAGGTTGAACTCGCTCGGATCGCCGAGAAAATCTCCGATCTTGTTCTTATCCAACCCCGGCGTGTAGTGGAAGAAGTACGCCAAGCTTTTCGAGTCGGGAGGGTTCGGTACTAAATTAGAAAGGTTTAGGTAATCGAAACCCTTCTTCTCGTCTCGATTGTAATGGTTAGCTGCGATCATTATCTTTTTCTTCCTCAGCTTTCTTGTTCGAACGAAGTCGACCCAGCTATCGGGATTGCTTTCGTCTTCTTCCCACCGCTCAATCCAGAAGGGTTTGTAATCAGAGAGCTCGAGGTTGTATGAGTCACGAGCAGGGGATTTCTCGACCTCGATTCGATCAGCAACGATGGAGATCACACTGACTAGGCCTTCAAATGCCTGAATCTGCATCGGCAACGGGGGGTTGGTTATGGGGAAGGCGATCTTGCAGAGGAGCTTGAGCATTTCCTCGAACACGTTCTGGCGAATCGGGTCGCAGTCATAGTTAACGTACGTCTCAATTGCGAATGTTGGCTGACGCAAGAAGCTGATGGTCCCTTCAATCGCCACTTCCTGAAGCTGAATCCCGCCAATTCCTCCTGCTGCGATTCGGAGGAGCACATAGTTAAAGAATGCTTCGAGCTGGAGCCTCAGAGACCTGCAACAAGAGTAATAATCCATCTGTTTTGTTAGTTTCTTCTGCATTATTTCGTCGCTGTTGAGTTAAGAAATAGACGAAGGGAATGCGTAGTATTACCTACCGGCGCAAGAAATGGTAGAGATTTAGGACTGTGCTGCAGATCATTGATAGGACGAGCGGGCTCGAGTGCGTCGCATAGTGGATTAGATGGTGGAAGAGATCATCTTGGATCATCCTAAGAAGCTTCGGGTGCTTCCCAATTGCTTCGCCCCCTAATTCTACCGCCGAGTTGATCAGCACCAGCGCAAAAAGTTGGACCTCCTCATCGGAGCTGATCGATGGCGCACCGTAACCATCGATAAAATCTTCCATCTCGCCCACGTTGAGCAGCGAGCATAGGAAGTGGAAGATGTCCACCATGCATCGAGCCCCGTACCCGGCTGGTGGCCCGTCATCGTCCTCTAGGTCGGAGCCCAAGTCGCCGCTCTCTGCAGCCCTGACCTCCGGCAGACGGGCGAAGACGGCTTGGACAAGTTCGTGCATGGCATGGCGGGCAGTCCGTTGGAGGAGGTCAGTGCGGTAGGCCGACTGTTGGACGACCTGGAAGTTGGGGGTGGCTTTTTCAGAAACGACACGACACGACAACACAATCTGGAATGAAATTCGAAACCAACATGAATAGACTTTGAATGGGTAGGATGTTAAGATTTACACCCTACTCACAAGATGTGCAGGTGGCATTGCTCTATATTGTTTTGGAGCATTCCATGTTAAATTACTGAAATTTGATGCCATCTCGATTGTGCTTAAACCAAATTGTCAAGCACAGACACGGCCCGACATCTCGAATTGCCGGCGCTACCTGAAAGCAGGCATTGATGACGGTGCAGACAGCGTGGTCGGTAAGGAGGACAGACGTGCGGGCACGGAGGATGACGGAGAGGAGCTGGAGAACGCGCGTGAGGACGGCATCCTCGGAGGCAGGGTCGGTGCGCTCGAGGCGGCAGTTCGTAACGGCACAGACGACAGAGTGGATAGCATCGCGGGCGCCCGGGGTACACTCGTCGAAGACGTCGAGACGGAGGATCTTGAGCACGGCGGAGAGGGCGACGCCGGTGGCTGCGGCGGGGACGTCGTCGCTCTGGATCACGTCGAGGAAGGGTGAGAGGTAGATGGAGGGGTCGGTGGAGCGCCAGGTGGAGTGGCGGGGGTGGAAGATGAGGGAGCGGAGGGACTTAAGGGAGTTGACAAGGTGCGAGGAGGCGGTTGAGAAGGCAGTGGGGTCGTCGGAGATAGGGTCGGACGGGGATGGGCGGCGGATTACAGCGAGGACGGAGCCGACTTCGGTGTTGAGCATGCAGGAGATGCCAAGCTCCTTGAGGCGGGGGTCTCGGCGGCGGGTAGTCGGGTCGCCGCCGCTGCCGTCGCTCTTGGTCTTGTCGTCGGAGAAGCTCTCGCGGGCTTTGGCCATTGTTGGTGGATGCTCATTTGGGAGGGGTAGAGCGAGGCCTGTGATGGGCTCAAAAAATGGTTAGTGGGCGGTTGGCGAAACGGTTGGATACGGACAAAGGTTTGGAGAATGGAATAGCAAAAGAATGGTCGGTAAATTCACCGGACTTGTAGGAAGAATATATGGTTCGTACTCGCGTTTCCTCTTTTGGTCCTTTTATCGTATCTATATCTATAAATTAGTTTTAAGGAAAAAAAATATATATATATATATAGAGAGAACCAAGTAGCGTTAGTGGAATAGTGTAGGGGCTATGCATACATTTTTTTAATAAAATTTTGGTTAAAATAACCTCCATTTTCAGCCTAAAATTGGTGTACTTTGCATCCGACGGTCGGTGGTGGCCCACAGATCCCATCGGACGGTTGGACCCGACAACGAACGCGGCGATCCGTCAAATTTAACTGACCGATAAACGAACAATCAACGGTTATGATTATTCGACTTACACTGTACCCCGTCCCCGTCACATCAATTCGCCCCCTGTAATACCACTAAATTACAAGCATTGCCGTTTCGTGGGACTACGTCGTTAGCTTCCGCTTTATACGACGTTCTTTGTTGTCCCTAATTATTAACTAATTAATTATTAATTAATTAATTAATTAGAGTAATGGCGCGTTTTCTCCTACCGGCCTCGTAGGCGCCACGTGTCCAACACAACCGAGTTTATAGAAACGAAATTTGCTCGCTCCACCCGGTCCACCACGTCAGCTTTAGACCTCGAGGAGGGAGATGAACACAACGCTTCAAGTGAGGAAACATAGCAACTTAACATAGCAGAGGTGACATTTTACACATTTGACACAATTGAATTCTCCAGCTATTTAAGCTGAGCTGCTATAAATAGCTGCTATGATCGGAAAAATATGTGACAGTTGCACACCATAAATTCTTCCTGTCGGAAAACTGCAGCGCAGGGGAACATTATCAATAATTGTTCATAGTTTTTAGGATTTTTTTTTTTTAAATGATCCTCTCACACGTTTTCAAAACGCATGTTTAGATTATTTTATATATTTTATATATTTTTAAATTATCTTAAATAAATAATTTTTTTTTTTATTATTTTCGTACCGTAAAAACAATTTATTTTTATTTTTGGTCGAAAAAAAAAAGTTTTTTTAGGCAATAAAAAAAATATAATTAAGAATAAATTAATTTAAATATATATTAATATCAGTAATAAATATTCAAACTAATCATCTAAACAATCAAATTTAAAAAGAATCAAATTTTTTAAAAAATAAAAAAATAATTTTTTTAAAAAAACAAAAAAATATGCTTAAAAACATCTACGTACAAAAATTGAGTTCCTCATTCTATTTTTTATTTTTTTATTTATTAAATATTTATATATTATTTTATATATTTGTTATATTTTTAAATTTTCTGAAATAAACGAATATTTTATTTTTTTTAGTATCTCAAAAAATATTTATTTTTATCCTTTTGGAGGAATTTTTTTTTTTTCTTACGCAAGAAAAATTTAAAAAATATAATTAAAAATAAATTAATTTAAATATATATTAATGTCAGTAATAAATATTCAAACTAATAATCTAAACAATCAAATTTAGAAAGAATCAAATTTATAAAAAAATAAAAAAATTAAACTCAAAAACTTAAAATAAAAAACTTTTCATTTTTTTTTTAATTTTTTTATAAATTTGTTTCTTTCTAAATTTGATTGTTTAGATTGTTAGTTTGAATATTTATTACTGACATTAATATATATTGGGATTTTTTTCAAATTAACCCTCTTAAAAACTAAAATTTGCAAAATTACCTTCCACAAAATAAATTTGCAAAATTAACCCTCCTTTTGCCACCTCGGTGCCACGGTGGGCAGACAACCTGAAGGCGCTGAAGCGATCAGCGCCTTCACAAAAAACCTGTGAAGACGCTGAACGCTTAAGCGCCTTCATGCAATGTGTTGAAGGCGCTGAAGCGTTCAACGTCTTCACAAGAAAACCTGTGAAGGCGCTGAATCAATCAGCGCCTTCATGGTATATGCTGAAGGCGCTGTTTCATTCAGCTCCTTCAGCATACACTATAAGGCGTTGAGGACTTAGCCATTTTTCGTCGCGAAAAATGACTAAGTTCGGTGTAAACGATAAATGGCTTTTCTGTAATGGCGCTGAGTGGCTCAGCGCCTTTAGTATAAAACACTAAAGGCGCTGAGTTGCTCAGCGCCTTTTAGTGATTTACACTGAAAGCGCTGAGCCACTCAGCGCATTCAGTGCAGAACACTAAAGGCCCTGAATGGCTCAATTCAAAAATATAAAAAATATATAGAATAATATATAAATATTTAATAAATAAAAAAATAAAAAATAGAATGTGAAACTCAATTTTTCTACGTAAATAATTTTATGCTTAATTTTTTATTTTTTAAAAAAATTATTTTTTTTATTTTTTAAAAAATTTGATTTTTTCTAAATTTAATTATTTAGATGATTGATTTGAATATTTATTACTGATATTAATATATATTTAAATTATTTTATTCTTAATCATATATATATATATCGGTACAAAAATAATAATAATAAAATTAGTTTGTTTGAGATAATTTAAAAATATATAAAATATATAAAATAATCTAAACACATTCTGATAATGTGTGTCGAGACGCGCGTTTAACGAAATCCAATCATGCTCGCGGGCACACGTGGCGCTCAGTTAGAACCCATAAAATCATTTTTGTAAATATAAATTTTATAAAAATATTTTTTAAAATATAAATTTTTAGAAGATCATTTAAAAAAAAAAAAAAAAAAAAAAAACCAGCATAAAACATATGCCAAGCACCACTGTTGCAAAAAAAGACCCAGCGGTACATCAACAATTGTTACAACACAAGATAGAAGAATCGGCCATTTTATTGTGAAGTTCACTCTTTACATTTAGCTCGGATTTTGTCCTCTTTGTTCGTTTACATGACTCACAAAGTTTACATGTATTGCGCCAACCACTGCTTGCACATATCCAGCACGGGTAACGCGTTTGCGTGCAGCGCCTGAAACATTATGAGAAAATCAACAGCAATTAGTAAGATTCTTCACCAATAGATTTATTTTATGTCGTTGCATATATCGGCCCTCGTTAATAGAATTGTTTGCACATATGCCCTTGCAAAAAAACCAAATGGTTTCACGTATACGGTATACCCCTCTGAAGCATAGTTTTGTACAAAACTGAAACTCTTAAGAGGACTTAGGAATATTACAATTTTGAGTATACACGAAATTCATGTTTTGACTGGGTAATTGTGTAAATGGATGATATTGCAGGGACAAAACTGAAGAGGTCCCTCAAAGCATGGTACATTGTGCTTTATATATAGTTTCAAGTTTCAAGTACTGTTTCGTTTTTACATGACTGGCCTTTTTAAGTAATATATTTATTGAGATATTTATTAGTAATAAATATTTATTGAGATATACTACTAAGTCATATATTTATTGTCATATATTTATTGAGATATATTAGTAATAAAAATTGTATATCAATTAAAGCCATAATAGAACCGGGCAAGGAATAGCGCAGATAGGATGTATATAACTAGACATTGGTACCATAAACATAGGTGTCATAGAATGCACAACCTGATGGGCGACGTATTGAACATCAGCCACGGTCCCATTTCGGGATGCTATCTGAAAGGCACTTTTTAAACGCCCACAGACCACGCAGGCCAAAACTTTCCTATAGAGGTGGAGAGGGAAAAAAGTAGTTTAACCGAGAAAACAGTTTAAAATGGATGCCTTTAGAAAATTGTAAAACATGCAGGTACAATCAATACCTGTGGTGGCTGATTAACATGTCTATGAGACGGTCTGGTCGTTCTTTGTGTTTATTAGCATAAACATTGATTGCGGCACCGAGGACCTATGCACATTACAAATACCAAAAGAATTAGAAAAATCGGCAAATTCTGAAACAAGTTTCTAGCTGGTAAGAAGATAAATGTATATTATTGTTGGCTATCACTAAGGTCTAGTTTGGGATTGTGGTGTCTAAAAGCACCTGCTTTTACGCTTTCGAAGGTCCAAACAAAATTCGAAAGTGCTTTCAATTTTCCCTCTAAGCTATAAAATTGTGGCGGGAACGGCCATTGGAGAAGCAAGCAGTTACATGCTTCTCCGGCGGTAGTTCCAATCACGATTTTATAGCATTGGAGGGGGAAATATTGAAAGCACTATTAAATTTTTCAGACATTTCAAAGTATAAAAGCAGGTGTCTTTGACAGAGGAATTTCAAACTAGGCCTAAGGTAGAATGATAAATTCTTTACAATTTTGAGTTGGCAACAAAATCAAGAAACAAATTCCCACTTAGTCTGCTCATGGCAAACATGTTTAGTTACATTTTGCAAGTAAAACTATCATTGTCTAAAAATCTATACAACAAGAGAAGAAAGATGCTTCCTTATAGTCCATTCATTCCCATGATGAGACAACAACTTTCCATCCTCCAATAGTAACTCATACTGCTTTTTTTTCTAAATGGTAAATCAATATGCATTGTGATATTTTTCTTTTCACAATAGTGAATTTTCAGCACTTTTGAACTATTTGGATTGTGTGACAATAATTAGTAGATAAAATGGTTGAATTTTAGATTTCTAAAAGATAAAATGTGAATCTTTTGATGCTTCCATGTCTGCAGAAGAAGTTGGACTGGTCATGAAATTATTATACTTTTAAAAATTGATATGCATGAAAGAGTAACCAATGGAAACAAACAGACAGATGACTAACGGAAGCAAACAGGAAGACAAGTATCTTGCAATTTACCACTAACTTGGGATTCTAAACCATGCAATCAATTTTGGAGCAAAAAGAAAAGGAAAAATTATTGACAATTGCATTCTTTACCTGATCCCAGTCGTCAGGTTCTGTCGTTCCTTTTATGTTCTTCAAAAACTCTGTTAGCTGGCCACCTTTTTTCCTTTCTGCTAAGGATGCTGCTATGCCAGCATAGATATCAACAGCTAAACATAAAAAGAAAGAAAATACGCTTCTGATTAATAACGTTACAAGTGAGTTTTTTCCAGAAAAATTTAACAAATTGAGAAACACTACAGATGTGGGTATTAAGGTGGTAGAAGCAAATTACCTGGAAGGTTGAAGTCACATATCACCTGGAAAGCCAAGTCAAAATGCTTCTCAGCTAGCGTTTCGGCAACCACGCACCTCCTCCTGCAAAGTAGTTGAAAGACTTTACAGGTTACTGCTAACAACAATTGTAATACTTGGAAAGTCTCACTAGGAGCCCATCTACAGAAAAAATTTTCATCATATATTCAACAAATTTTCAGAAGATAAGTTTGCATCCAGACTTTACAGGTTACTGCTAACAACAATTGCAAAACTTTGATAGTCTCACTAGGAGCCCATCCAGAGAAAAAATATTCATCATATATTCAACAAATTTTCAGAAGAATAAGTACATGTAATATGGACCATGGGCAGTGAAAAAATCAATTCTGCCTTCGAGTTTTATATAGGGGTTAAGGTTTACATTGCTCATTTGGGGGGAATTTTTTTTTTTCCTTTCTACAACATGGTAAGCAGGTCATGCACTTACGCTGAGTATCTACCGAACAGTCAAGATTTTGCCAAAAATACCTCCCTTACTTTTTCTTTTTTTTTTTTTTCCTTCCAAGGAAAATGAAAAGATAAAAGATTATGCCTAAGCGAATGTTCTTTAAACTTCATGTGTACAAATGGATGGTGAGTTTAAGAAGATTGGACCCCTGTGGTGCAGAAGTAATCAATTGGTTGTTGAGAGTTGTGCGGATTGTCATAGCAGTTGATACTCTTTCAAAAGATAGAAGTTGCATTTCAAGGACTACAGCATAAAGGCAGATGCACAAGCAAGAGCCAAAAAAATAACAAAAGGCAAAAACAAAAACTGCTATTGATAATTAATTAAAATGAGTAATTACACTTTCAATTTGCAATAATAGTAAAAATTGATTAAAGACAAAGAAATACGAGCTTGGCAACTTTTCATTCTTGTTCAAGGACATTAGAAACAAAAGCCAGAACAGTAGAAAACAAAAAAAAATACAAACCTGAATGTCTCAGGGTCACTTGGATTTCCAAAAAGGGAGGTCTTCCACTGAGGGCCATCTGCACTGTTGAGAGATTTAACTATATCCACCTACATGGTTTCCAGTGGTTTAGAATGGGTGAATAATTCTTATAGAATAAAAAAGAATTACATATGAACGATGGACCAGCATTGGCCCTACAAATGTGCTAAACTGACAGAGGTCAAATACATAATTGACAAAGGTTGGATCGATAGATCCATAAGGTATCAGATTATTTGGTTTTACTAGTGCCAATTAGGCACTATTGAAGCTTGTAACAGCAAATTGAATGGCTATTGGCACTTTTAACCTGGGTTTTAGTCTTTTAGATCCATGTGGCGAATAAATTTTTGTGAGTGCACAAGAAATTTATTTTTGCTCTTAATCAAGAAATGAGATATATTTAGGAGCCAAGTTACTGTGCTCTCTTTTGATCTTCAGAAATTCTCACCTGATAGGACACCCGAGCCAAGAATTTTACTATCATTTCTTTAGTCAGCTTTCCTGAGGCACTCTTTCCACGAACTGTCTTTGATACCAATTTAGTGGCTTCGACTGCTCTATCACGTGCCGATAAGGCTTCTTCAAAATGCATCTATACTTACCAAAAAGATATTAGCATGAGGAAAGATTTGAAAAGTATGCACAATTGCCAAATAATATGACAATATTAAAATTTCAATCCAGCTCACAGAAACCCACATGAGAAAGGACAATGCTATCATCACACCACACGTCTCATTACTTAATATCAAGGATTTAAGTCCCCTGGCACAGGGTCGTGCCGAAAACTTGCCGGTACGGTACGACACAATGCGTGCCGAGCCTTGCCGATGAGTGCCGGTCACAAAAAATACATGTATGCCGACACATAATGGCATAAAATATTTATTTTCTTTAGCAAAATTTTTTTTCTAATTGCTTATTATGTATCTTTATTAAATATTTTGAACTTTATTGAGAAAACTACTTAGTAATTTAAAGAAAAAAAGGCTTTGAACTGTGCCATTAGCACGGGGACTGTATCGTACCGGTATCTTGTTGGCACGATACGGCATGATAGATACGGCCCGTGTCGATGGATACTTAAATCCTTGCTTAATATAGAGGAACAACATTTTGAAAATTGATTATCAGTTCAAAGCAACAGATTTCCACTGCACTCCATGTCAACAAAAACTATAGGAAAATAGTGATATAAATGAGGGAGCAGCAGATGCAAAATAACAATTTCAAAACTCCTCATGATGTATAAAAAGCAATATATTGCTAATTGCTGAAGTGCTTAATAGCCTATCAATTATCTAATTCATGAATGCATGCCTAAGAAACTACAAATCCCAAATGTTAAGGTAATGCTCATGATTACCATTTTTGTAAAGTACATGAGCATAATTATGACAATCCAATAGCAAAAAATCACTACTGGGCCTCTCCAAATGAAAAGAAAAGCAAATGTTTAGCATTCGACAGAGTAAATACAAACCTTGGCATGTCCCAAATGCTTCATAGCCTCCTCTTGTGACATTGAATTCATGAATAATTGGAGACAACAAAGACCAGCAGCTACATGGTCTCCCTTGACAACCTGAACCAGCCTATTTTGGTTAGAGACATTTGGTCATTTATGCTAAAACAGAAAAATATGCCAAAGTTGAAAGCAAAGGGAAATAACAAAATAAGACAAATTATAGTAGTAGTTTTCCTAATACTTGTTCCTTCTTTTTTTTGTTTGGCGTAATAAATCGTTATTCGTGAAAGAACCAATTCTAAAGCAGTTTATTCAAGAAATGTCATTTAGTGAACTAACATCAATGAAAGAACATTATGAGAGGAAGAGTTGCAACAAATTACGCTTAGTGAACCAATATTGTCTCTAGACTTCCCTTCCTCCTAATCCTTGCTTATTTATAAACTAAGCTTAACTCGTATAATATAAGCTCTGTTTCCATCCAATCGTCAGGCATAAACCCTCCACTAAACAGAAGTTCGGAGGCACAAAAGCTCATGATTAAAACCTGGGCAACTTATATATAGTTCTCTATAATTTTTCTTCGTTTTCAGGAGGTTAACTCACATAAATAGTCGAAACTTGAAAGTGTTCAAAACAAAACCTAGATTGAGATGCTACAGAACCATCACAGACCTAATGTCATCTGTAGATGTAAAAGGATGCGGCATGTAGATATAAGACAAATGTGGCATGTAGATACAAGACAAATCAAAACAAAACCTACATTGAGAGCTACAGAACCATCAAAAACCTCATGTCATCAGTGGATGTAAAAGGATGTGGCATGCAAATATAAGACAAATGAAATTTCC
This sequence comes from Tillandsia fasciculata, assembly GCA_029168755.2. Classification (NCBI taxonomy): domain Eukaryota; kingdom Viridiplantae; phylum Streptophyta; class Magnoliopsida; order Poales; family Bromeliaceae; genus Tillandsia; species Tillandsia fasciculata. The sequence goes on along the minus strand of CM054948.1, from coordinate 1,016,000 downwards.
AGCTATTATCCTTCAAGGCAAGGATTTAAGTATTCATTGACACGGTCCGTATCCACCGTGCCGTATCATGTCAACAAGATGCAGACACGATACAGCTCCCGTGCCAATGGCACAACTGAAAACCTTCTTCTCTTTAAATTACTAAGTACTTTTCTTAATAAAATTTAAAAGATTTGATAAAAATACATAATAAGTAATTAAAAAATTTTATTGCTAAAGAAAATAAATATTTCATGCCATTATTTGTCGACGCATATGTATTTTCTGTGACCGGCACTCATCGGCACCGATCGGCACGCGCCGTGCCGTACTGTGCCGGCAAGTTTTCGGCACGACCCCGTGACACGGCAGTTAAATCCTTGCTTCAAGGACACTAAGTTCATATTAAAAGCAGATAATATGACAAAAAAAAGTTCATTAGACTCGAGGTGAATTTAACAAAATGTTGCATGAGCAGAGGGGGAAAAACTGGATTCAAATCTAACAATCAGATGCAAAAACGAAATAAGCAAGGTCCTGATAGAAGACTTGTACCAAAAAGTTGTGGAGGTAATTAAAATGGCGATGTGTTTCACAGTAGTTGCATATACGGGCAAGGGCAGTATTTATGTACTGGATCTCATCTTGAGACAAAGATGACTGGTCTATTGATGATATTGTGCTCTCCAGAACAGCCATAGCCCCATAATTGACACATAGATCACACAAATCATCAATGGTCCCATAATCAGTAGCCAAAGGATCGGCTCGTTGAGTTGGAGGTGTTGTTCCTTGTGAAGATGGCTGAGAGAATGAAAAGAATAGGGAACAAGCATCGTCATAGTGACCGTGTCTGAACATGAAAGCTAGCATTTGCGGACGAGCGTACTGCAGTAAATACATGTGGAAGGTTTTAGACATTGATGAATAGAATTTAGCAAAGCAAATCGAGCACAAAAGTTGAGCATAAGAAAGTCTAGAAAAGCAATGCGAGCCTTAAGGCTATACACATTACGGTATCACAGTAAGCATTACTAACATGAGATCCAAGACAAGTACAGCTTCTTGTCATTCTTGGTTCTCATGTTAGAAAAGCACTCTTTGGCATGGATTGTACAACTTGGGCATCACAGCGCAGTACGTTAGAGAATTATACTCAAAACAGACTTTTCCAATATTAGAGAAGCAGAATATTAGAGAAGCAGAATATGATCAGGATTGCAAAATAATTGTTAAAAGCAGTACTTTTGAGAACTTCTGTTGAAATTTTCTACAATTTAAGCTCATTATTGTCCTCCAAAATAAACTTATTTAGAAACAAGTTTAACATTGATAGTTTTATTTGAGTTTGCTGTTTAACATAGATAGTTTTATTTGAGCTTACTGCTGTAAACTGAAACAAATTCCAAAATTCATGGTCGCTTTTACTTTTTTGTTTTTACAACCCAATTTTAAGTCTTAAAACAAATTGGTCTTGCATCTTACTTCTTGTAAGTAGTAAATGCATTCAGCATATCGAACATTGTCAAGGTTGCTGCGAGGGCCATCTTCAAATTCAAAGCTGGATGATAAGGAATGACTTTCTGTGGCATCTCGAGATTGCCTGGATCGCTCGGAACGCGGAAATGTAGATGGCATATATAAAATATTAAGGTATGCATCAGCAGATAGAGAATCATCCAAGATTGTTGATGCACTTTTTGCAAAGTGCTCGTACCTGCAATATCATTCAACAATTATATTCTCCAATATGACAGTTACTTAGCACAATCAAATGATAAAAGTTTCTCATAGTTTAGAAAATACATAATGTAAAATCAGCATGAGGAAAGGGAGACAGAAACAGTGAACTCACATGGAACGTGCAGATAAAACATCAACAGACGGACCTCCTTTAACCGTATTAATAATTTCAAGAATAACAGGAGTAATATCATCTTTATATAACTGAAGGGCTTGCCTGAGACAACAATGGCAGCGTCACGTGTCATTTTCAAAAGAATAATTACAGAATTTTTCAAAATTAATATACACTGAAGTGCAGAATACAAGATTATAACCAGCCAAAACTGGAATCGAATCTGTCACGTCAAACCCACCAGAAACCCTAAAGTTCGTACTTCATAGTATGCAAACACAAAAAATACTTGAGAAAAAACAGAAGAAGAATGCAGAGACCACAAGTGATTTACGTGTTTTGGCTTTCGAAGCCAACGTCCACGGGCAAAGACAAGCAAAGATTACATGCCTCATATTGTAATTTTGGATGGCATTTTAATTTAATTGTCTATAAAAAGACTTTAAAAGACTACATTCACCAGGTTGTCCAACTGGTGTAGTTTCGGTTTTTGGTTTCCAAGGCATTGGCATTCAGTATCAGTAACAGCTAAGGTTTTGGTCAGTGATTTCTGATTGAAGTTTTCACAATACCCGAACCTATCGTGACCCAAGTTTAATTTATATGGCTTCTGCTATTCTTATTTATTGTTTATATCCTTTCTCTAACAATGGCCAAAATGAGTCTATACCTCACTCTGACCATCCAACAGTGAAAAAATGCGATAAATCTTTCCAAACAATAGAAATAGAAACTCTGATGGTGTTAATTTGAGGAAGTAATGTATAACGACTTCTTTTAGAAAGTCAATTTTCCAAACAACTAAAAACTCTTCAGTGGAGAATACTCTCAGTTACAGCATGAAGAAGTTAAAATATGCAGTTCACTCACTTGTATTTCACACGAGCTTGAGCATAGTGTTCCATACGAATCAGCGCACGACCCCATGCATTCCAGACAGGAGAAACATCAATCTGATAATCAAAATTATCATTTTATTATATCACATGCTCAGCAAAGAAAACAAGAACAAAGAAATTCACATGCAGAGGTGTCAATATTGTACCTTGCATTTTTTACAAGTATATACAGCCACACTATACCGCTCTTCCTGAATTAGTCTGTCACGCAGGCAGGCTGAAGATTCTTTATTGGCGATATCATCAAGAGAAGCAACAATTCCTGACCCTAGTAGACTTTGAAGAAGTTCTGCGCGCCCTAGCCAAATATCTGCCTGTGTCAGCAGTTCAGAAAGCTCATCCAGACACTGACTACCTGTGCTAGAACTAGCACTATCTGCAGATGCATCATCCGCATCCCTACTTCTTTCCGAATTGCTTGACAAGTCACTACTACCAGAAAATTTTCTAAACTGGCTTTTTGCGTAAGCCAATGCCTGAAGAGAAGCATGATAAACAAGTCAAGTATTCTGCAAGGACATCCTCCACAAACCAACGTATATTGAATCGCTAGGGATGTACCTGCACATAAGTTTCTGTTGCATGATAGGCTCGAGCTGCAGTTTCCATAGATGCATTAGGGGGCAAGTGTTGAGAGCTCAATACAATCTTCATCTGAGAGACACACAGCTCCAGAGCACCTTTAGCAGAGACAGCCTCATCAGAACAAAGTGAAAGCAGAGCCTGCAAATGGATGCAACAAGAAATTTAGAACTAACAATGACAAACCAAACAAGCGACCCATACAAGAAACACAATAAAATCTGAACTTCTGACTGCGATTTTCAAACATGTGATTTGTCAAAAAGATAAATCACCAATTCCTGGTTCCAATTTATGACCAATTCTATAAAAAGTCGTTACAAACTTATTGAAGCATTTTCTAGCAGTAAAACATCAATGCTTCATTCTTCAGAAAGTTATAACAAAAGAAAGAAGCTACAAACCTTGAATAATGTAATATCAGGAGAAGTTTTGTACTTATGAGATGAGCGAATCTTTTCATCTGTATTGGGGTCTCCAGTTAACACCCAGTCCTCAGTTACGGGAACGAAAGGAAGTCGTTCTTGCCCATCAAAACTGAAAGAAGAAGCATGCTCATCAGCGATGCCGCCCATTGCTTCTGAAGGAACTCTCTCAGTTGGTGCAATTCCAGAACTCTTTCTTTTCCGATAAACATCCTTGGCAGCAGACTTGGTACCTGTATCGCGAGACACCCACGAAACAGACCTGCGCGCTTCTCTAAGCAAGTTGCCCTTGCTCTGTGCAAAGTTTGATCGAGATGTCGATGTGCCGGCTCTACCCTTCTGTTTTGATCCTGAACCAGATATTGATATCCGCTGTACCCTAGGAGCAGAATCGACATTGATGGCAATTGCTTTCTCAGAGTATGATCGTATTAGATTATCATTCCTCAAGGATGGAACTTCTTTCAGAATCTGCACGAATTTAGCATTTCAGCTACGGTTAACTGTTTTTCTTTTTGAACTAAAATCATATGCGATTGAATGTACCCAGTTAACCGGATTGTTTGTGACCTATATTCTATATGTTCCATAAGGCAACAAAAAACAAAAATGTAGTAGTAACTTTTTTTTCACTTCTTTGTACAAAAAAAAAAAAAAAAAAAAAAAGGACTTTGCAAGCCAACCGACAATCACAAGAATAGATAGTCTATCACCAGTCTGGTAAATCACATGGAACATGAGATTTAAAAAAAGAAAGACCTGAGGCACAGCAAATCCAGGCCCTGAGCCTGTGACTGATTTAGGATGGGAAAAAGTAACAGAAAACAATTGATTTCCACAAAACCAACTTATTCTTTAAACTAAAGGGCACAAAGAATACCAAAGCAGCATCTTCTAGCTGCTTCATCATCAATAGGACTTCAAGAATCAATTGCGGATGTTCATGTAGAGCAGAACACCGTTGTTGTGATGGTAGAGGTAACAATGCCAGAACACGAAGGCCCAGTGCCCATGAGTTAAGCCGTGCATTATCAGTATCTGAAAGGTTTCCGACTGTCCGCTTCAGAAAAAAGTGTACCTAAATGAAAGGACTGCGTAAGTTACCCACAAGAATGAGAGACTAAGGCCTCGTGTGGCTATGCTTATGATTTTTTGTTTTTGTCTTTAATGATTTCAAACTCAAATATGCGATTGAATGCACTGGAAGATGAACTTTTCTATCATTGTTATTGGCATTTAGCTTGCAAAGTTACATTACAAAAGAAGAAAAAAAAGAGGCCAGCAGTATATTTCGGTTTTGTTGCCAAACAAACTCCATACATGTATGGATTGCCAACAATCCACCATCTGCTGGCATATTCAATCGCGCAGAGTTTGACTTTCAAAAAAAAGATAAGGCATAAGCATAAACAACCAAGGCCTTAAACTCACCAAACCTATTAGTATAGGCACTCATACAAGAAGCTGCTTCGAGCGTAAGTCAGGTAGAAGCTGCATAGCCCCCATAGCAACAGGAAGGGCCTCATTGGAATCACGTAATGAGGAAAGAAATCGTGATGCTTCTGCTGGACCCCCGCCACTAAGAGGGTCAGTAGTGAGCAATTTTACGAGTTGTCTCCCCTGCAATTCTCTGCGCAGATCAATAGATGTAGAAGGACTTTCAGCGACTTCCAAAGCAGCAGAAACAGCCCCTTTAGCCGCAAGTCTAAGTGCCAGACCTTCTGAGTCTCTCTTACATTCAGCTTCAACCTAAGATCATAAAATTATAAATCAGAGAGAGAGAGAGAGAGAGAGAGAGAGAGAGAGAGAGAGAGAGAGACCTCCTGCCAACTGCTGTAATGGTCATCAGCACTCAAAATATGACTATATTTCTGCAAAGCTTGCCTCCTTTGCAAAACCTATACAGGAAAGAAAACGAAGAGAAGTAAATGAAAAAGAAACTCAGCATATAAGTTACGAAACAAAAAGAAACAGGCTCACTAAGTTTAGAAGATCACAACATATGATCATAAAGTCACAGTATAGTTCTGTCGCGGTTCATTATGGATAACCAGAACATTGATGAAGACGATACATGAATCATTTAAAACAGTACATAACTCTGTATCTGTTCAACAGGATAAAAAACATCCGAAAACCAAAATGAACTACACAATTTATAAACCTCATTGCGAAGATCACTTTCAGGTAAGTGGCAACTGCACATAATGAGAACATCAATTGCAGCATGCAGATCCCACCTATGAAGATACCTGAAACGATATAGTATTAGTCACTTTTCCAATCTAAACACAAAATAAGCCATATTGAACTGATGAATCAATGCCTCTAATGTCGTGTCAATATGAAGCACACACAAACAAAAACAAAATTTACTCATATTCCAAAATGCAAAACATGGTGATCAATGGGAAGGAAAAGAACTGGAACTAGAAAGATATATTACAAACTAAATATTACGATAAAGATTTTCCAAGTGATGCCATACAAAGTTAAGGTGACAATGAATGGATAGAACCTTTAAACAGAAAAGTTCTCCCACATGAACAAAAATTTTATTGCTATGGTGCTCATAACAAGTGGCAAGTCAGAGATACACATTGTTCCTTTATCATCTTAAAATGCTTCTAAAATATAGCCTACAGATAAATTCTGAATAGATAGGTCTAACAAATATTTCATGGATTCAAACTCCCACGTTCTTCCAATGAAATATTTAAGTCTGCAGTATAAAGAGACCTACTTCTAGCCCATATAGGAGGTAGGAAACATAAACCGAAGAAAACCGTAGCACTTCCTTAAGCACATCAACCTTTTTCTGTTTATTTAAAGTTCCTTCGACGTCTCATCATCCTACAAGGCCAGTTTCCTAGCATTAAGCAACTGGGCACATAAAAGCACAATTTTATTACTCTTATACATGCTGAAATATGCTCCAAAAGAATCCTAAAATTTAGTATTGATTTTGAGCAGCTCTTAGAGTAAGTAGGGCAAACTTTGATGACCGTCAGCAGAGATTTAAAATGCTGTACTGTCAGCAGAGATTTAAAATGCTGTGGCCCGGCCTCTAAAACAGCTTTTCTATTCTAAGAAGCAATAGCTAGGAGTTTGATGGACAGAAGAATCTGGATATTCATGTGTTGTAGGAAGCTAAAATTCACTTCTAAGCCCCAAAAGCAAATCTCAAAATAAAACTTCAGCTTCTGCTGCAGCAGGAAGCTGTTGGAAATCTACTCAAAACGGTTCTCATGGGTAAACTCCAGCATGTAATCTGCTTGATAAGCAGTTGAATCAAAGTATTACAACATACCTTTTGAACAAACAAGGCCTTCTTAGATTGTCATGTAGTTATACACTAACATTTTGTGGTGGAATTACCAACAAGCAGAGAGTATAAGTCGGAGGAACAGGCGTGTTACTTAACTAAACAGAAATACCGGAAACTAGAAGCATGTGGCATCAGCTGACAAAAAATAGACACAGGCATTGAATTTTTTATCAAGTTCATTAGAAGTCAAATGCATCTTGAAAAGAAGATAGAACATAGCCTGACACTTCTCCAAGGTATACATACTTAAGAGCAACACGCGCTGCAAGTTGTTTGTCTGTTAACCGTAAACAATACTGCCAAGTAGTACTGCCAAATTTATGTGACCCATATCCACCCATGACTGGATTGTTCTCCTCCTCGCGTTCAATAAGTAAATGAAGTAAGCGATCAGATGCTCCATTGCGTAAAAAACGATCAGATAGAGCAAGAGCATCCATCAGTTTCCCTTCCTGAATAAACCTGCATAAACGAAGAGAGTCAAATAAGCCGACCAAATATATCGGAGTTAAAGAAATATATGGTGGTCAGCAAAGAAATGTTTGGGCCTGCAGATTTGCCTTCCCTAGAAGGTATAGCTTCAGGAGCAAGGAGAAATAAAAGCCTAGAGATAATCATATATAAAATGGATCTTAATAGCTCAGTATAGTATTACATTGCTGACAAGCAAAAGTAAAACAATATAACAATACTAAGATTTAATGTAATAGTATGTCTAGTAAAAACAAAAGAAATTTAGAATACCTTTCAACCCTGTTTTTCAGTGACCCTTCGTTTTCTGAGTCAAAAGAAATGTAAACATCTAGATCATGTGTCACATTATCACAGGGTGCTGAGGATTCTAGTTGGGAATCAGAAACTGCATGGCTTTGCGAAGTTGAAGTAAAATGGCTGCCAATAACTTCATCATCAACGTCAGATTCAGTATTGCTTTCAGATTCACGAGTTCGTTTGAGGTGAACTTTCTCTTTTGATTCAGGGGCAACAGCCTCGTGATTGCTTTTAGCAGTCACTGCAGATTCTGACACTCGGTGCAGATTAGATTGCATCTGTATCCACCGAATCAAGGTTGGAAATCTGCCATAAAAAAGTTTGAAGAATCAAGAAAGAGCTTTTTATTACAATTTCAACCCAACAATTAGGTTAATAAGGCACATTATTGTCCCTGTGTCATTTAGTATTAAACCCTAATCATGTGCCAAAAACACAATAATTACCTCTCTGACTGCTCAAGAACAAATTCAGAAAATAATAGCTCAGTATCAGGTGCTTGACCCAATGCATCTTTCAAATGACCAGGAACAGCCAATTCACTGTCACTTGACAACATCCTACTGCCAAAGGTACAAGCCAAAATTGCTCTCACGGGTGAGAATTTAACCAAGTGATTCACTACATTTGGTTGAAGACGGTAGAGAGGTTTTTGAGGAGCTGCTGATGCTGCACCATATGTAGCGGTCTTTGACAAGTCTAATTTACTTCCTGAGTCCATGGCTAAAAATGGAATGCAAGCCCATCCATGAGTGGATCGTGAAGGGAAAACTGGTGGTACACAAGCTGATATAACTTCATGCACAAAATCCACACCCATAACGTCAGCTACCTTTTCAGCTGCATCAATGCTGCCTCGCTCAAAGATTAGATGGGTCAGAAGCTACAAAGTCAACAAAAGAAGTGTATGCATTAGCTTACATTGTATATGTAAACTTTTGTAATAAACAAAGAAAGAGTAGTACGTTCTTTTTATGCTAATTTTTTGAGAACTTAAGAATAGGAGAAGAACAAAAGTACATATCCCATGTGCCTTGCTTTTGTGGTTTCATTCCATTTTCCTGAATCAATATCTTTTATGACATTAAAAAACATATTTCATGAGAACACATACTCAGGCAACACAGATATTATTTAATGGATAATTAAAACAAAAAGGGACCAGTTTTCTAAGATAGCCATTATCTGCATGCGCTTACAAGACATGTCAGGTTAACCAAGTAAGAGTCTAGTATAAACTTTCTTAAAATCATAATGCACTGATTTCTAGCTATTGACAATCATGATTGTTCGGATAAAGAAGAGACTAAATAGCTTAACAACAGCAGGGTGATTAAAGTAAAAAGTTACTGAATATAGTGCTGACAATCGATGGAGATAAAACCTTGTGTCAGGTAAATTTTCAAGGAATTGAAATGATTTTCAGATGAACTCAAGGAATTCGTAAAATTGTCAAAAAGCACAGGAACTCGAACACATTTCCCCTTTATCAAAATGAGGAATTTCAGCAATTCCCTTGTCCTAGAATTACTACATAATCTAGATAAACAATACAATAAAAGAAAACAAAATAGTATTGCACATAACTAGAGTTGATTCTAAAAAATTTACAGAGACATGTATGGACGCCTTACATCTTTTGGCCATTCATATACTAGTGAGAAAAAGTTGAAATCATGAGTTGTATCAATTCCGTCGACTATGTCACCGATTGTCGCCACATATATGATGAAATTTGAGAGATATGAGGACGGCTTGGTAGTAATGGGCCCAAAAAGCCTTTTCGCAGAATCTTTAATCTCTGAACTACTTTCAGCCACAGCTGGACTTGTTTTCGGTGCTGGTTTAGTCACTTGTTTACGAACTCTAAATCCAAGTCCAACTACCACACCATTCTCGGAACCTAAAAGGCCTTTCTTGTCATGATCGAAGCCTTCCCCTTTTGGATAGTTAGTTTCAGCATCTTCATCAGTGACAACTCTTGCAAGATTGTGAAGCTTGCCTGAAATTAAAGAACAAGCATATTATATTTTGCTGCCAATAGAACAAGAGATGTAATAGACTCAGTGCAATTTATATTACCGCTTAAAAACTGCCTCTTTTCTTTAAAAGCATCATCAATCATCTGGTGTAAAATTACAAGAGCACGTTGCCTTTGTCCTATCCTTCTAGATTCATTCGGTGTGGAAACTGCCATTTCTCCAGCAAAAGCTTCTCGAAGGGTCAGGGGTGTTTCCTAAGATATTTTGAATCCGGTAACCACAAATGAAGCCAAGTTCCACAAGAAAATCCACTCATATAAAGAAAGTAGAGATTATTATACTATGTGTTCATTTCAATATCCTTTAAAATAAGCAAAACTAATATTTGGGAAACAGGATGCTACAATATGATTAAGATTTATACCTTGAATTAGGAACAGATTCAGGAAATACACAATTAACATGGTGATTCAACACTTCAATATCTAACTGGGAGGAGAAAAGGTATTTATAAATTCTTCAAGGTACTAAACATGAAAGTGCTTCACAAATCAAATATAATGGAGATTGTAGCTTTTGATGAAGTTCCCTATGTAATTAAGGAAAATTAGGACAAACCCCACATAAATTACATTACATGTTAGTATAGACAACAAAGAATTCACAAAGAAAGAAGCACGAAACAATAGTTTACGAACCCAAAAACTGAATAAGATTATTAATAATAAAGATGATAATATAAGCATAGAAAAGATATAAAAAGTCTTTGCCAAGCTTGTCTATTATTTGAATAAAATCTAACCTGTTCCAAGAGATCATGCAGATGTTGAAGGATCCGCTTCGTTACAGATATAATAGCAACTTCTTGAATTTGATCCCAGTAAGCAGAACCTATCTTTGGAGATTTTCCTGGGAATATCTCAGAGAGCATACCCCTAGCCTGCGCATGCCAATGAAATTTTTATAGAAAAAAAAAAAAAAGAAGAAAATTTTGAAAAAAATGTTAATGTGGCCTAAATCCAAAAGTCCATAAAGTTGCGCACTTCACCAAGTTTTTCAACATTTGCTCAATGGAAAAACTTAGAATCATTGTCAAATAGAACCATCTGATTTGACAGGATATACAACCAGTGAGACTCAACTTACTGCAGATAGTAAAACCCTGAGTTTAATAGCTAGCCACTAGAAAGCACCTCATGCAAGCAAATACAGAATATAAACTGTTCAGCAATTAGATTTTACCAAATGTGAAATACTAGCGACATTAATGAAAACACACAAGGAAAATGTTCACACTTGCCTGATCAAGAAGCAATTTGCACATATCTCGAGATCTAGCAGAAGTTGCTGCAACATCAATGCATAGAAGTATCTGAAATAGCTACCTCCTTCAGAGTTCAGGATAAGCATGCATATAAAAAAGTAGGCATAAATCATAAAAAACTCACAGTAGCTAAAGGTCCAAGCTGAGTACGAAAGGACAAAATATCTAACTTCCGCACAGCATATGGAGCGCCCTCTGCAACATGAGAAAGAGTACCCTCAACCTGAGAACAAATTGCTGGACAAGTCATCTAAAATAGTAAACTACAAAATATTTAACAAAGTCAACCCAGTATATAGAACCATCTAATCAAGGTTATCTAGAGATTCATGAGGAAACTTCTGTTCAATTTCTTTTTGGGCCTTAAGAAGTACTCAGATGCCACTTTCTATGAAGAATAGCAGGTAGCCAAACATCTACTTCAGAATCTGGCAGCATTAATTAAAGAAAAATCCAAATCAGAACTTCTAGAAGACATCATGATGAACTTCTAGAAGGCATCATGATGATACAAGTATAGGATTGATATAACATATGCTCGAGGCATTTGCAGGAAAGAGATAGCTTCATATTCCATTTCAGACAAAATAACAAAAATTAGAGCCAAACATTGATAGCAATTTCATGAAGTCATGTTATCTTCTATACTACCAACATGAGGTTAAATATCAACAGGAACATGCAAAGTGAGACAATTAAAGGAAGGTATTATCATGTTTAATTGAAATAGTTTACCTTGCAAACCACTACTTGCACGATACCTCCTATAAACAAGGAACATAAAGAGGAAAGTACAGTAAAGCCTTTTAATTTCAAGAAAACACTGAGGCTATGAACTATGAACAGGCAAATTCTAGCAAAAGCAATAATAACATAGTTTCTTGAACTACTAATCTACACAAGTAACTGTAAAGTACATACGCATCTGAAGAGTGTTAACCAAGGATTTAAGTGCCGTGACATGGGGTCGTGCCGAAAACTTGCCGGCACGGTACAGCACGGTGCGTGCAGAGCCGTGCCGATAAGTGCCGATCACAAAAAATACATACTTGCCGACACATAATGGCATGAAATATTTATTTTCTTTAGCAACAAAATTTTTTAATTGCTTATTATATATCTTTATCAAATATTTTGAACTTTATTGAGAAAATTATTTAGTAAATTTAAGAAAAAAGGGTTTTGAACTGTGCCAACGGCACGGGAGCTGTATCGTGCCGGAATCTTGTTGGCACGGTACGGTACGGTGGATACGGCCCGTGCCGATGGATACTTAAATCCTAGGCGTTAACCAGTAACACTGGCGACACCAATCAGCTTGCCTCTTGTAAGCCAACATCAACATAATAAGATTAGAAATTTAGCAACAACACTGGTGCTTTTATGTAATCACTAACCCATTCTGCCATCTGAAGAGCTACTTTATCCTCAGGAGGCAAGGAAAATCGTTGCACAGCTTCTTCCGCTATATCATACTTAGCCCTTTGCATGCAACTGTTCAGGTATTTCAGCTATAAGCAACAGTATCATGACAACTATTTGCTATAAAAGAGACATAAAACACTTTATCCATGTAGCAAGTATGCCAGCAACCAAAGGATCTACACTGCAAATTTTTATCTTGGAAGAACATAATTCCATTAACATTGCCACCTATCAAGTCCTTTATTGTAAAGTCCAATAGACTACAAACAGCAGAGCTACAAAGACATAATAAGCAGCACGAAACTAAGCTACAGATGAAAGGTTTAGAAAAACTCACAGGTTCAATAATTTAGAAGGAGTGGCACGTAAAAAAACTAATGCCTCCTTCCAACCCCATTGCAGTCCAGATAAGGGTCGAAGGCATTGCAAAACAGAAAGTCGCCAATCCCAATCTTCAAGAAAATGTTTGGCATTTGAGAGTCTCCATTCTAAGGCCCTCCTTCCAGCTGTTGGGACACCAGTATTTGAAGTGTGCTCTATTTCAGAGATAGTGGATAAAAGAGGGAGATTTCGACCCAGTATGTCAAGTAGCAGCCCAACAAAAGAAACTGCCAGGCTATTTCTTCCTTCAGTTGAAATATCCCAATCAAATCGTTTATGAGAGACAGGATAAACTCCACATGAGGCAGCTTGTGTCAAATTAATAGACACATTATCCATATGCAGGAGTGATGATATAATGCTAACCATGAAGATCTACAACAAGAAAATGTGAAGAACACAACTAAGATAAGCTTGAGAACAAACACACCCCTAGAAGGAAAACAAGTCAATAGTACAATCATAGAGACAGCTGTAAAAGAATTAAAACTATGTGAAGGGAATTGATAAAGCAATAACTACAAAGAAGCAAAATGTTGACGAATTTGCAACAGCTTTATGAATATTTTTCTTTTTATTGTTGTCAGGGCAATCTGATTTACAGTGCTTGCCAATTAATCTTAGGTACCTTTTGTGTTATCCAAGTGATTACACCAAAACAAGCACTGGTCACGGTAATCCGCACTCCACATAGAGATTGCCTTGCTATTTAGTTCTACCAAATAAAGCAACCATCATATAGCATCTTTATGATTGTCAAGTATGAATTCTGAATATTAATTCCAAACTAGAAGCATTTCACATTTTAGATGATAACTATTGTGTGGCTTGAATTTCATTTGTATATCTCTTGCCGCCAATCAGTCATTTTCAAACGACTATCATGTAATAGAACTCTAGAAGATGGACATGAAAGATCCAGAATAGTAAATTGGATTAGTTTGATGAAAACCGATAAATACATTTTAGATGATAAAACCTACAGCAATCAAAGTTCTTGGGATTGGAAGAGGGTTGGGGAGAGATGGGGCAGGGGATATTTCATATAGTTCACTTGCACAATATGCCTTTCTTGAAACAAAATAGCAAGTCAATGAATTAAATTTTAAAAGACAACAATAAGCAGATAAAGAATCAGCCAAAAAAATGGCCTATGATGTAAGGAGACTTCTGTCAAGCTACATTGTGTACAGTTTATTTTCCACTATAAAAGTTTATGTGATAGTAAACTGCCAATACAGAACAATTTAGAGATTAGAGAAAGAAAGACATCAACCTTGCGAGATGCATCGCTGATAGCTTCCAAATGATTTTCCATCTCTCTCAAAAACAATACAGCTGTTTCAAATTGGTAATCATTCTCATCACCAGGACAGAGTTCCATGGCTCCTATAGCAAAGACAGCGAACTCGAGAGCATAACACATGTGCAAAAGTTCAATATCTTGCACCCTGTCATATATATCTGACAACCCAAGTGAGTGAAAATTACAATTCAAGGAGCTGGTTAATAATCAATAAACACCAAACAAAGACACAATTTACCGCCTTATGAGTGTTTGGTCATAAAAGTCTATAAATGGCAAAACCAAGTGACATCCTTGGAGCAAGGGTTTAAAGCATCAATGAGATAAGCTTGTTACTCAGGATGCCCGCCTGACTAAAGGCATACTATGAAACTTTTAATCTCACACTAGCAAGTTTTATAATATATTAGTCCCAGTATGTACAAATATTAAGCTTGTTGGATTTTCAGGTCAACCTCGTTCACAGATTTCAATAAAAAAATAACTTTCACCTAATCAAAGTCACATCATTTTCAGATAGAATGACTACATAATTAGTCAGATATCTCTCATCTGACTCTTTACACTTACATGCACAGATGCGCTTCAAAATTATATCAAACTCCCAATCACTTAAGTCATAATTTTCCACTTTATCTGCACTTCTTCCAAAAATAGTCACAGAAAATGACTACTTTTAACTGCATAAACAGGTGTCGGAAAAAGATTGAACATCAAATAATTGTGTGGCACAAGGAAGGCCACCTACTTTTGATAATTTACATGGAATTTATTTAAAATAGTTGCACAAGCCAAATGAAGACAAAGTTTCACCAATAACTAGAAGAACCAATTTCTCCAAACTACCAGGAATGAAAGCAATGTAAAGACCAAATAACAATGCTACTAAGATTAAGGCATATTCAAATGTGCACCTCTTCCAGGCTGATGATTTCGACGGAAGTGGCTGCATACTAATAAGATCAAATGCGTCTTGAAATTTTATCCCGGGGACAACATCAAACAAGACCTACAATAAAACTAACAGGTCAGAATCAAAGGATACTTGTTGATTGGGTTAATCATTCACTTTTTCCAACTAATCAGAATCCGAACAAAAGTAAAGGTTATAAAGCCAGAGAATCTGCAATGACAATGACAAATTTAGAGAAAGCTATAGCTTGGAAAAAGCAAGCAATTTCTATTCAGTACCTTGCATATTAGACTAATGGATAAAAATTGGCCAAAAAAATGTAAAATATAACATCTCAAAGCAAAGAATCCATCAGTGCCATAGTAAATGAGAAGTGCACAAAAAATTTGTCGGTTTCCGATAATTGGAAAGTCATATAATACTATCCCAACTGTGATGGAAGTACTGACCCTCATAGGTGTTTGAACGGCTAGACTGTTGAGTATCAAGTTCTCTACAAAAGGGTCGAAAAGTGCAGCATCACTATCGTCTATGACTTGCTCCTTACGAGATAAACACAACAGATTTCTTGAATCCCAAGACTGGCCAGAATTCACACTAGCAACAAAGCGAGCAAGATCAAGGTGAAAGCATAAAAGATCGCATAGATACTCCACGCATGATGTCTGTCGAGAGAAGTGGTCATTGTTAATATGGTGGTATTGTAACTGAAAAGAGACAAAAGTGATGAGACAAATTATAATAGCAAAGCATCTAAAATGGAGGAATTACCTCTTCAGTTTGCTTCCCATGATGAGAATATTCTTCTGATCGCAGTGCGTGTGATTTGCTTGTCCAGAATAGCCGCATTAGTTTTCTCCTCAGTGGCGTCTTACCAGATAATAGGTCCCATCCTAAAACGGCTGCCAAAGGTTGAAGAAGAGGAAATAGAGAAACAATCTGCACAAGCATGCTCTTAGTGTTTGCAGATGAATAATAGTGGTGGGGTTCAAACCCTCAGTGCTGATTAAGATATAAAAAGAACAAAATATAAGTGCACAGCTGCCAGATAAGATACCACATACATCACTGGCTTCTTCAAGTTGTTCCCGTGAAATAGCAGACAGGCTGGTATCAACAATAAGTTTGAGGACATGTGTCTTAGAATTTCGTGCATAATGGTACAAGTCTCTCATGAAAGATCTGATTGCCACAGTAGAGATATTGCCATCTGCGTTGGCAACCTTCTCCCCGGCTAATGTTTGCAAAAGCTTCTTAAGGGGAAGAGGGATCAAGTTAGAATCAGAATCTCTGTGCTGTTCAATTTCCTCAGAGAGTGCTTCATCCAGAAGGAACTAGATAATAACAAAATCTGAAGTTAAATATATTGTTGCATATTCAGGGTGCACATTTCAGTTATCAAATATGGCATGACTTGTGATTAGGAGAAACAGATCTGCTAAGACAGACTGAGAAATTATGTAAACCCATGCATACAAAAGAGAGGAAAAGAAAAAAAAAATCCAGCCCGATTTATCGTCTCCCTTTCCTCAATCTTTTGTGACTCTTTAGGTTAATGCGTACACCATTGTTCAATAAGTATGCCGGTTAATTCAGAATAACATGCATATGACGATAAGGAGGTTCAGAACATATAAAGAATGATTCAAAAGAAATACATAGCACTAGAGAAGGAAAAATCTTTCTATTACATTAAAGGAGGGTTGGGGGAACCTCAAATTGACACGTCCCCCAACCCTCCACTTCTCTCTCTCTCTCTCTCTCTCTCTCTCTCTCTCTCTATATATATATATATATATATATATATATTCATTCAAAGGCTAAAAACTTACAAGCACCAATGACTTGGTACTTTATATATATATATAAATTGCGTAATAAAATTTAATTTGATAGATGCGATCTAAATTACGCAAAATACCAATGTATAAAAAAAAAAATCGAATTTAAATTTCTGTAATAAGATTTTAGAAATATGGTGTGTGTGTGTGTGTGTGTGTGTGTGTGTGTGTGTGTGTGTATAATTAATTTTATTAAACAATTTCCTTTTTCTATTTTATTTTCCTTTTATGTATTGATTTATTAAAATTATTTTAATAGATTTCTTTCAAATCTTTTTCACATAAGTCATTATAAAATAATTCAATTACTAATAAGCTATTATATAAATTTACGTTGCGCATATGCCAATTTTAATTATTTTTATTCAAATAGATTTAATTATAAAATTATTTTTATATAACTTTATTTTATTAATAATTAGACTGATAAAATTATATAAAAATATAAAAAATATTAAACTAAAATTTATTACTAAAATATTTTTATATCCGCAGCATCACACGGGTGTTCTACTAGTAATTACATAAAAATGGACCTTAATTTTCAAAAACTGAAGAGAAATACTGATAAGTAACAATCCTAGTTCATGCCGAGTAAAGAAATTCTCTGACATAAAACTGACAACCTCTAGTTACCAGTATCAAAGAAGAGCAGAACTGTGATGACATAATCAAAACAGCCTAGTGAATCTCATAATACATACCTAGGTTATTAGATTTATAAATGGCAAGGTAGCAAAACATGTTGAATTGAGTACAAATATCTTGAGTGATGAATTGAGTAAAGAACACTTGGAATTGAGCAAAGATTTATTGAGCGATGAGATCATAAAGTCTACGGAAAAGTTATCTTTTTTGAGAAAAGGCAGTATGCTGCCGCTTCATTCATGCAGAAAATAAACTCGGCTACAAATTAGAGGCAACCTGGCCTCATTACGGAGCGAAGCCAAAAAAAAAAAAAAAAAAAAAAAAAAAAAAAAAAAAAAAAAAAAAAAGAGGTCCTAAACAGCACAGAAAGAGATCCAGTCCAAACGTGTCGAACGGATGTCCGCTAGCAGGTTCCCTGGACTACGTTTTTTATTTTCAAAACGTCTACGAAAAAGTTATTATCTATTGAAAAGCAATGATTGTGGTTTCTGGAAAGATACAACTTTACGACAGAAAAATAATGGTTTCGAGAAACTAGATTCCCAAAGAAGACTAATAACTTCAGATAGCATGTTGTCCGCAAAAAATTCGCTTACTTCTAAATATAAAGAAAAAGCACATAGAGCAGCCTACCAAGGCATTCTAGCGAAGCCAACCTATCTTAATTTTCTGCAATACATAATCATACTATGAATGGAATGACACACTATTACTACTTAATCCGGTAAATGACAAAGACATCATTAAGTATAAATCCAGAAGTCGATCCATTTTCCTACAGCGGCAAGAAATGATACCAGATTGTACTATCCAACCAATAAAAGAAGGATGTAAGATATACTAAGAGAAAATTTTTTCATCAGAACTGTCTTACCTGAATCATCTGTACAAGCCGGATGCAACTTGATGAAAGCATTTCCACATGCATAGAGACCATTCTATTACGAGAATTAAGCCATGTTTCTCCATAATAAGAATTTTGCCGCCAAACCTTAATGATGAGTTCTCTTAGGTAAAACCTACAAGAAAAGCCTTTTAGAGGAAACGCCTAACAAGTCAAATGCATGGCATAATAGTTTCAATAACCAGACCAAACAGATCTTAGAGTTACATAATCCATCTAAAGTACCAGAACGTTCACGGACATGGGAGTTAAAAAGTCAATGTATCTCTAAATACATTTGTCTGTGCTTATGTAAATACACATTTTCAAAATTATGTACCCGTATACATAAGGTAGTTCAAGCTACAGAAAGCTTAATGCAGAACTTGTATTTCTGCACCAAGAGTCCTAAGTATCTAAAATAAAGATTCTACAGTATGCAGAAGAAATGAAGGAGCACTCGCAGAATTTTCCCTCAGAGAGCCAGAGATAAGTTTCTTCTTTTTCGTGAAAATCATATAGTTGAGCGCCTGGAAGAGTAATCTTCACTGCTAAAGATACTGATGCCTGAAAAGACCTACTACCACTGAATTTTTCACATAAAATTTGAAGAAGACATAACAACTTTAAGAATTTGGGGTTCCCATATGTGCTATCACGTTCATGAACAACTTACCGATACTCTGTTTCCTCTACACCATAATCTAGATGAAGAAACCGAAGATGAGAAAAGGCACCCTCGAAGTCATCAGCCTTCGCACACTGATTCAGAGCATCCAGATGCGACAATTGAACATTCCTCTGTATTGCAGTGAGGACGTCCGTGTCCTTCTGAGAAGAACCCGATACCTCCTCTCCACTCTTCGTGCAGACCACCAGCTCTGCGACTAGAGGTTCAGACAATTGGATCTGCCTATGTATGTTACCACACAAGGCATCAAAAATAGCTGCATATTCTAGGAAAATATTCCGTAAACGCTTCAGGTCGTCTTCGGATACAGGAGAAACCTCATCAAAAAGTCCAGAATCCTGCTCTATATCACTCTTCAATCTCCTGGAACCTAAATCTAATATCCTATTCAATATCTTCACACAGTTCTCGTCAACACCAGAGATTTCCCCTTTATCGTCGAGGCCCCCGTCCCCAATCTGGCGCTTCAGTAATTCCGAAACTCTAGAGACGACGACCTGGATCAAGAGAAGGAACTCCACCTTCAATCGAAGAATCTCGTGATCGGAGCTCCCGATCGGGGAAGCGGAATCGAAGCGAGAGAGCTCTAGCGCGGATAGCCATGCGAGGTGGGAGGGGGAGTTGCAGGTGCTCGAGAAGAGGACGCCATTGATGCGGCCTCCTTCGTGCACGATAGTGCGTAGGATAGCGAGAGCGAGCTCGGGGTTCCTCTTCCGGAGGCTGATGAGCGAAGCTCTGAGAGCCTCGAACTGACCGAGGAAGAGGTGGTTCGCGGCGACGCGGGAGAGGAGGGCGATCTCCTTCTCGGTCGCCATGGGTGTGCGTCGGAGGTGGAGGAGATGGGGCTAAGGATGGGTCGGGGAGACGACGATGGATGCCACCATGGATTGGAGCTTCTCCGCTCAGTGCATCGCTCTCGCTCTCGCTCTCGCCGGGGAAGGGTGAGAGGGAAGGTGTCAAAGAGCAGGAGAGTGGAAACAACTTGCCGAAGGGGACGCCTTTTATCCGTTTGTAAACTTTCTATGGTCCGTAGGATGTGGGCTGTTAGCTGTGGACGGTTGGACATATTATTTGGGCCGTATTTCGTTATCTGTGGGCCTTTGGCCATTGGTTGTGGACTTGTGGATCGTTGGCTATGGGCTGTGTAGTATTTAAACTTTTCTATATTATCTGAACCTGGTTCACCACGTCATCAATGAACAGATTATCTCACCTCCGTCCATCTACCCGACCTTTCGATCCATACCGCTCAATTTTTGATTTCCGGGAGATCCAAAGCATAAGCTGCCGTGGTGAACCGGGTTCACAGCGGGAGCCTCCCTAATCATGATTCTCAATTGCTCGCCGAATTCAGCATATTAAAGACACACTCGTTGCCGATTTCAAATCTCTCGTGGAAACAGCGCCGACTCCTTGCACTCTGCGACATTTCCTCAGGCGAGAAACCACCGAGGTCGCGCGCGGCCTCCGCCTCTCCTTCCGCTAGAAGCTACTTGTTTGGGGTTTACCACGATCCCGATCCTCCAAAACCCTAGCTGCTGCATTGCTCTCCTCGATCTCGATCGCAAATGCCGATCTACAAGATCAGGGGGATCGATGTCGATTTCCCCTTCGAAGCCTACGATCTCCAGATCATCTACATGGAGAAGGTCATCCAATCCTTACAAGAGGTTCGGATTCTTCGACTTGATCGCACTTTTTGTAAAAGCTTCTACTGTGGTCTCCGCTCCACAATTTTGCTGATAATAATTTGCATTCTTCTTAGTGCCCTAGTAGCTTTATCTCTATCGATCGCTTTTAGTTTTGCGATTTCTCTCTTTTCTTCCTTATTTTTTATTTTTTTTTATTTTTTTATTCTTAGGGCCTGTTTGGCCCTGTTGTATGGTGTAGCGATTCTCGATGAAGTGCTTATTGAATAGTGCTACATGGAGAAGCACTAAATTCAAATTTTCCAACAGCTTTACTATCCAAAATTGAAGCTTCTGCTTTTGGTCCTCAAAATGTAATCTTTTTTTCAGCTTCCAGTTACAGCGGAAGCGTGAGCACTAGGCTTTTTCAGTTTGCCAAATGCTCTATTCGAGGTGACTGTTGTTGGAACCCAAAGCAGAAGTAGAAGCTAGGCCGAACAACCACTAAAGCTCATACTTTTGTTTTCTTATGAGATAGGGACGTAATGCTTTGCTGGAGAGTCCCACAGGAACAGGGAAAACTCTGTGCCTCCTATGCGCCACTTTGGCTTGGAGGAAGAGCTTTGGTGATTTCTCAACTATCGGTAATGAAGATAGGAGTTGGGGGTCGGGGAGTCAGCCGAGCAGCAGTCAATCAACGGAGCATCCACGATCAAATTTTCCGGTGATTATATACACGTCACGTACTCACAGCCAACTGAAGCAGGTCATAAGAGAACTCAGAACAAGCAATTACAGGTCGTGTGATTGTTCTCCCTTTAGCAACTATGCACGTCCTTCTGTATGAATCTTGCCTTGCAGTAGTTTGTAATGAATTCATTAGCTGAGTGAAGCTGCGCTAACTAAAAGATTTTTTGTGGCTGCTTATGTGATTGTAAAAGCCTTTACAATCAGCAAGAGCAATTACTTTGTGCACTGCTATTAGGAAGATAGGTTTCTTTCATTTAATGCCCAGGAATTTTGAATGTGAAATTGGTGCTCAATAGATTAAATACAAAAACTTTTTCAAACGACTGATCTTCTATCAGTTTGCCTCTGCAACTTCGCGTGAATAATCTTGTTTACTTTTGACCTCTGTGACTTAAAACTCTAGTCAATTATATCAATCTTAATATAGTGTCTAGTTTATCTTCTGCTTGGTGTCGGACATCAGCACAATTAGGCAGCCTCAGGTGCAGTCCAGTTCATCCTTTATGGATCTCTTGTACAAGTAGATTTTCTTAATTTATTGATTTGGAATCTTTTACCTACCACTGTTAATTATGACACATAGCTGTCCACAACATTGGGATTACATAATTTTGTGATGGCATATGCTTGCAGGCCCAAGATGGCAATACTAGGTTCTCGTGAGCAGATGTGCATTCATGATGAAGTGCGTACAATTCGGGGTAGAGCACAAAACAATGCTTGCCACTATGTTTGCAAAAAACGTTTATGCCGTCATCACTCCCACATTTCTGGTTTGTGCTTCCCTTTTTTTTTTTTTATCATGTTACTCAAACAATCCTTTTTTTTCTGTGTGTGTGAGTATTATGAGATCCCCCAAGAAAATAGGACTTTCTTTTCTGATTAACTATGATGCAGTTGCATCTCAGGAATGTGTGAAGAATGTATTCAATACTTAAGATTATGAACGTCATTCAACTATTATGGTGCATCAACTACTAACCTGGCCTATTAGAAAGAAAATTTTCAGAAGGTTACACAGATTAGTAGTAAGCCTACAGTTTTAACTTCATCTTGTTTCTTGATTATACTACATCCACCAGAGTTCGTCTTGAACTTTAGTGCAATTTAATTGATAAAAATATAGTTAACACCTATTTGTTGCTGAGGTGTACGTAACTATGGGATAAAATGTTTCAAATGGTTTGGAGCATGCATTATTCTCAGATTTATATATTTGCTTGGTTTTCTTAGTTTGCCTGGTTTCCTTCTGTTGGCATTTGATTTTGTTTTGTAGAGTATGTGAAGAAGCACCATTGTCTAGGGAATGAACCTTTTGACATTGAAGATTTGGTAAATATTGGGAGAACCAAGGGCCCGTAAGTATATACAACATGTTTTTCTCCTCCCAGCTCTCAATTAACATTAGTGATTCCTCTCTTTCTCTCTCTCTCTCTCTCTCTTGAAGTTCAATAAGCAATTCTTAATACACTTAATATAATGTAAAACGCATCAATCCTTTTAGCTTACAGTTGTGATATGATATTCATTGAAGATGTCCATATTATGTATCCCGGGAACTACACAAGACTGCTGATATATTGTTTGCTCCATACAACTACCTTATTGATCCTGGAAACCGGCGGTCTTTAACTGGTATACCATGGAGCAATGCTGTACTCATATTTGATGAAGCTCACAACCTGGTATTGAACTGCAATTAGTTTTTGTCTTACGGCTTCTTTGACCTCTTATGTCAATTGGACTACTTGTTTGTGTCCAACAGTTGACTGAAATCACCATTTCTTTTTATCTTTGTTTCAATTGTTTTGGCATCATATATCTTATTTATGGTTATAAAAGAAAATAAAGGCTGAAAGTTTGGTGTAATTTTTAATTTGTTATACTCGTGTACTTTTGGCTCCTCAATTTTTTTCTGTAATAACTTACACATGCAGGAGAGCATATGTGCAGATGCAGCTTCATTTGATTTGCCTTCTAGCTATCTTACTGCTTGCATCTCTGAAGCAAAACAATGTATTGATATTTGCATAGCAAAAAGGGCAATTGACAAATCTGCTGACAAACAACTTGATCCAGATAACTATGCTATTCTACGAGGTAAAGTCCACTATATAAGATAATTCCTTATATTCTTGTAGTTTTTGGACAATTTTTTCTTTCCTGTTTGTAATAAAAATATTCTTGCAGCTCTTTTGCTGAAGCTTGAGAAACGGATTGCTGAAGTTGCTATTGAATCCAAAGAATTGGGCTTCACTCGTCCTGGGAAGTACATATATGAATTTCTTTCTGATCTGAATATCACATATGAGACAGCCAATATGCTTATCTCTACAATCGACAATGCCTCTTTGCTCCTTGAGGAGGGTAATGAATCTTCTGTAAAATCCCCGGTGCCCTACATGTATTTTATTTTTTCTTTTTTCTTTTTTGTTTGTGGCTGACCAGATAATACCTTTAGATCTATTTGTCATAAATTGTACACTACTGTAGATCATCAATATTTACCGTTTACACTTTCCCATTTGTAATTACATATTTTTGCTCACAATAAAATGTCAGGGAGTACACCTGAGACTGGAGTGCCAGTCAAGACGAAGGGTACTATATGCAAACTAGAAAGCATAAGGGATATACTCAATATAATTTTCAGGGATGGTGGTAGAGTCCATGCCAAGTACTATCGTGTAAGTTGTTCTCTATTCTTGCTTGTACAAATGTATTGCACTATATTTTTTTAAAAGATTTTAATGGGAAGTTGTTCCTTCCCTTCTGCGCATGAGAACAAATGGGATCATTCTATCTCTCATACTCTCCAAAGATATATATATATCCGGCTACTATGCTTGTAAAAGCACCAAGTAATTGGTGCTTGTAAGTTTTTATCGTTAGATTTATCTCTTTGACTAATATAACCCCTTAAATCATGCTATTTTACCAACCACACACTAAATCCAAGGGGCCCACTATCATCCTAACCACACATCCTTTCATCCAAGAGCTAAAGCACACCAATGACTTGGTATTTTTAAAAGCATAGGAGCTCAATTCATATATATATATATATATATATATATATATATATATATATATATATATATATATATGAAAGGATGTGAGAGAGGAGGGAGGGAAGGAGGGAGGGCCAGCTACTATACTATCAATAGCACCAAGCACTTGGCGCTATCAAGTTTTTTGCCGTTTAATCTATTTCCTTGATCTTTTCTACCCCTTAGATCATACTATTCCACCAACCACCCACTAAACCCTAGGGACCACTATCATCCTAACCGCACATCCCTTCATCCAAACGCCAAAAACCTAATAGCACCAATAACTTGGTGCTATTAATAGTATAGTAGCCGGACTCTCTCTCTCTCTCTCTCTCTCTCTCTCTCTCTCTATATATATATATATATATATATATATATATATATATATATATATTGGTGCTATCAAGTTTTCTACCCTTAGATCAACCTCTTAGATCATTTTCACCCGTCAGATTTTACTATTTCTCCAACTACCTATTAAACTCAAGGGGCCCACTATCATCTCAACCACACATTTTTTTGATCCAAGGGTTAAAAACTTAATAACACCAATGACTTGGTACTATTAATAGTATTCCAGCCTAGCTCTATATATATATATATATATATATATATATATATTCTTTTTCTTCAATGAAAGGGTAATGCTGTCTAAAAGTTGCTTTTTATTTCAGTTTCATGTGCAGGAATCACAGCCAAGTTTTGCCAATTCCTTCAGAGGTCTGTAAATACCCACCTTTTCAAGTTCACTTACTGTATCCTCAGTGTTTTGTTGAATCCATTGCATGTTCTGAGTGAGTGGTGTTGATCGTTAAATCTTTCTTGTTAGTATACGCAATTTGAAAGTTTCTTACAAATAGTTCATTTCTGAAACAAGATTTGTCGGAAATGCACCCAAGCTAGTGAGATTTGCTGACCAAGGACACTTAGAAAGTTATGATGCTCTTTCTATACAAATTTTCACTATGCAGTAAGGATTTAAGTGCCGTGGCACGGAGTCGTGCAGAAAGCTTGCCGGCACGGTACGGCATGGTGCGTGCCAAGTCATGCCGATGAGTGCCGGTCACAAAAAATATATGTGTGCCGACACATAATGGCATGAAATATTTATTTTTGTTAGCAACAAAATTTTAAAATTGTTTATTATGTATTTTTATTAAATATTTTGAACTTTATTGAGAAAATTACTCAATAATTTAAAGAAAAAAATGTTTTGAGCTGAGCCATCGGCACGGGGGTTATATTGTGCTGGTATCTTATTGGCACAATACGGCACGGTGGATACGGCCCATGCTGATGGATACTTAAATTCTTGCTCCGTAGTTGCAGGTAAGGGGTCAAGGACTCTTAGTTGGTGGTGTTTCAACCCTGGACTTGCGATGGAAGAATTTGTTAAGTTGGGTATACTCTCTATCATATTGACATCAGGCACACTATCTCCCCTAGATTCATTTGCCATGGAGCTAAATTTGTAAGCCAATGTTTTCTTTTTGATACCTTTTCCCTGTTCTACTCAACTTCATGCTCTGCATCGGTTTATGATACTTCTCTTTGATTGCTTTTACATGTTTTCCTATGAGCGCAGAGAGTTTCCAGTTAGGTTAGAGAACCCTCATGTCATATCTTCTAATCAAATCTGTGTTGGAGTTGTACCTACCGGCCCATCTGGTTATCCATTTAATTCTTCCTACCGTACTCGTGATTCTCTAGAATATAAGCAAGAGCTGGGCAATGCAATTGGTAGGTACTTGGCTAACAAAATGATACTGCCGTATTTATTCTTCTTTATTTTGTAAGTATATTTATTGGCCTAAAGTGCAGTTAATTTTGCTCGAATTGTGCCGGATGGGCTTCTTGTGTTTTTTCCCTCATACTACATGATGGACCAGTGCATTGAGTGCTGGAAAAGCATGGTAAGGCAACAGTTTTTACACCTGCACATCATTATACATTAGATGTCTTAGATTCTTGCAGATGCTATTGTCTTTCAGAGTCATGCAAGCTCAGCAGATTTCAGCACAATTTGGGAAAGGATTTGCAAGCACAAACAACCTGTTGTAGAGCCTAAACAGTCATCGCTCTTTCCGCAAGCGATCGAGGTTAGGTTGATTCATTGATGATTCATTGATATTTCTGCATCAATATGTTCCTAAATAATTCTCATCACTTTAGGATACTCCACATTTCTTTGCTAACAAATATCAATATCTTCTTTTGCAGGATTTTGAGAAAAAGTTACGTGATAGTTCTACATCAGGAGCAATATTTTTTGCAGTCTGTCGTGGCAAAGTCTGTCTTTACTTCTTGATCATTTTTATCCTCATGATATTTTTCTTGTTTATTTTTGAATTCCTGTTAGTAGTTTTTTATGACAACTAATTTAGACTTCCTGTAAGTAGTTTTATAGGACATCCCAGCATGACGTACCCATATCATAGGTAGGAAATATGTGGAATAGTTGGCATGCTCTGTCTTAGGATACATCTTGTGGTCAATCAAAATTTCTTTCATCTTTAGTTGTAACTCCCAATCTCATGGCCTTTTCCATTTTATTTGTTCTCTTTTTTTTCAGTAATTTCATTTTAACTTTCTCATGGTTTCAGGTTAGTGAGGGGCTTGATTTTGCTGACCAGGCTGGGAGAGCCGTTGTTATCACAGGCATGCCCTTTTCTATGAAGACTGATCCCAAGGTATTATTCCTAGTGATGCTTGCCATTAAGTTGCGTATGGAGTTCATGAGAGCAAACTTAAATGGAGTTTTAGGCTCAATTAGAACTTTCATGGATAAGAGAAGGAAAATATATGCTAAAATGTCCTGAGATGTAATCAGTGCAGAGCTTAAGCAAAAATGAACAATATCTGTTATAAGGTATCATGCACTCAAGATCCTCACTGGGCATTATTCAGTAGGCTGCACTTTGCAGAATCTCATTGCTTTGTTTATTCATCATGATCATAAATGCTAATTATGAGTATATGAGATTCTATGCGTGCTGTAGGATAAAAATAGATTCCATTTGATAATCACATATCTGGAATTTTTTTGGTAGGTTCGTCTCAAACGTGAGTACTTGGATCAGCAGGCTCAATCACTGAAGAAAGATTCTCATGTAAGAAAATCAATCAATCAGATTACATCAGTGTTTGGCCTTCTCATTTTAGATGTCTATTTAAGTTTACTGTACTAAGATATTTCCCTTTCAGAAAAATATCAGATTACTGTAAGAGCTTTGCACTTTGGAGGCATAAAAATATTTAGCTTGGAGGAATTAAACTTTTTGACTGCTAGATTATTTAAGAATTCTGTCACTGCAGTGCTCACGATGTATATGGTTCTAGAGACAGTTGCACTCCTAATGTTTTGTTATAGGCACTGACAGGGGAGGAATGGTATGTTCAGCAAGCCACAAGGGCTGTCAATCAGGCCGTTGGACGTGTCCTTAGACATCGCCATGATTATGGAGCAATAATTTTCTGTGATGAACGGTATGTATAGTAGCAAGCTCCGTTGGTCTTGACAAGAAATCAACTGTAAAATGAAATATCGAAACATTCTTTCCTTATCGCATAATACTTGTCTGCGTATCAATTGTTTCCCTTCTTGCTGATTTCAAGTTTCAGATATGCAGTTTATGAGCAGTGTACAGTTAAATTAGGGTAAATGTATAGACATTACATGAGCTATAGCGCATTTTGAATGGATGTGTAAACTTAAAAAGTTTCAATTTTACTACCCTGTATGCATTACTTCTAATTCTGGAAAATTCCATTAAGTTCTAATAGAAATAATTGCTTTCATAAGAAAAAATATCTAACATTTTGTCAAGTAACAGAATATTTTGTTTTGTTACAGAATATTTCGTCGTAGTTACAAATATCATAGTTACTACTAACATTGTCTTTTTTTATTGTTGTATTTTAGTGTTGCAAAAAATCCAACGTTAGTGAATTCAATGGCAGTACATCCTTGTTCTTTTGGAATGGGCACCATCAAACATTGATAAAAGTTGGTTATAACATACACATGATAATGGTTATTTGACATTATGTCCTAATTTCTAGTAGACTGCAGGAAGTAATTGATTGTTCTCAGTATTGCTTCTTAACCACGAATAGTATTTCCATGTGCTATTATAGTAGGCATTTTTTGGGCAGTGAGATTTGTTATCAGCTTTTCTTGTTGGTCTTATGTGTTCTCTGATAGGTTTGCACAACAAAATCGTCAAAGCCAAATGTCATACTGGCTCCGACCTCATGTAAAGGTTTGCTAGTCGCACTTCAGTCTGCGTCTTTACTGTTACTAGTATCCTCCGACTCGTATAAAGGGTTGTTAATTGGACTTTATTTTGCATTTATACTCTTGCAAATATCGGTGCTAAAGTAATGCGTCCTTGCAGTGCTACGCGAAGTTTGGAGAAGTAGTTTTCACATTGACTAGATTTTTTCGAGAAAAAGACAGTTTTGGTCCCTTGAAACCAAAACAGCCAGAAATTTCTAAGACCGGTAAGAAAGAATATTGGTCAGCTGAATTGTGTTTCCATAATACTACCTGTTATGTATACTCAGATGTTGTCTAATTGTTGTGTGATTCTTTATTCAACTTCTATCATTTAAGGCCATGATTTTTTCCTGTTTTCGCTGACTTCAGATATACTCATTTTCCAAATTTTATTCTTCACGGAAACCCCTAAAGAGCCTTGCGTATCAGATTCTTCCTTCATATATGAAAAATGTTTTCCCTTCTTCCATAGGTTTCCAGTCTTAGGTGATCCACGTCACCTTGGCTTGGTTTCATTTTTCTTTTATTTCTTTGGAGAAAAATTTGTTCAAAATTTTGATATATGCAAATCATTGTTATTTTTCTCTTTCTACTTTTGTTTCTTCTAAGCTAGAAGAAATGTAGCACTGAGTAATGTCAAGTAATATATCACATAATTACCTCTCATTATTTACTGAAAGTTCTGAAATGCTTATTATGCAGATAAGCTCAGCCTATCTCAGGACAAAACCTCATCGGTAAACTCTCTCACCTCTTTGGTACATTTTGGAATACAATAAATTAATCAAATAAAAATTTACTTTATATTTGTTGCCATTTTCATATTAACTTGCTTAAACTTGTTCTGGTTTTTAACTTTTCTGCCAGGCTTCAACTGCTGAAAATTATGTTAAGAAGTCGTCCTTAGTAATACCTGCAATTACCACAGGCAACAGCTATGACCAGTTTGGTCACATTGTTCCTGCCAATCGCTCTAATCTTTCTAACAAATACATAAATCACACAAGGCAACATTCAGGAGATCAATTTTCCTTTAGGAAAAGATCAGGAGACAATGAAAATAATAAAAGAAATTCTCAGTATCAGGATGATGAAGTGATTGATCTGACTGGCGATGCACTGCTTTGCAAGCGGTCAGCTGAAGATGTCATGGCAGCTATATCTTTCAAAAAGACAAAATTATATGAGAGAAGCAATGTTATGGCTGAATCTAGAAATGTTTCCTCTTCAAACCTGTTACATAATGTTGATTCAACATTCTCTCTAGAAAAGTCTCCTGGCGACAGAAGTTCAGAGAGGGGCAATAAGAATATATCACAGCTTTCATCAAGTGATCCTGTAGGATTTGGAGCTAATAGTAATTATGAAGAAGCACAAAGTCATCAAGTTGGTACTAAAAGTAGTTCGTTTCCTAGTGGCGATGAGGAAACCAGAGGCTCTGCGTTCTTGACACAGGTCCTTATTTACACTTACTACCTGCAGTTATAGATTGCTTTACCTTCTAAATGATACTTTACTATTGACTGGATTTACCGATCATTTACATTTACGACAGCTTAATAACAGAAATATCATTATGTTATCTCGTAAGCATCAGTGTCGGTTTTAATTTCTATTCTGACTTGACAACTTTGTAGGTTCAAGAAAAACTCACCGATACAGAGTATAAAGAATTTGTGGGATTCATGAAGGCATTAAAATTGAAAACCATGAAGATTTCGCCTGTTCTGGAGGCTATTGCGAGATTGTTCTCTGGTCCAGGAAGGCTTTCACTTCTTAAAAGGTTCTGTTAAAGCTACACTACAAAATTCACTACTACCTCGACTTCTGTTATTATGGTTAAAATTATGAATGTGATTATTGTTACTAGCTATGTCTTTCAATGATTCTGTTATATGTAATCTAAAAATTAGCTTTCTCTTTCTTCGCTGCTAATTTTCTTTGCATAGGGCTCTTTTCATGTGAGATTAATCGTTTTTCATTCAACACCATTTTCTTGTAAAATTGTTAGCAATTGCTGCGCATTGCTGTTCTGTTAAACTTTTTCGAACTTCATGCAGGTTTAAGGATTTCGTTCCTGCAAAATATCATGATATATACGAGCAGCTTCTTAGGACTCATGGTGCAGCAGACGATGCATAAGAAATTTCCTGTGACCTGCTGGGCTGTTACAACATTAAATCTATTTGCCTCATTAGACAATCTCATCTGATGTGTCAATTATTCATTATCGACTAATTATGCAGATGAACAGAATCAAGTGCCCGACAGTAAATTGGCCACCTTGGTCGATTCGTGTTGAAATTTTAGGCTTATCTTCTCCATGCCTTGTGCTACATGCCAGATTCCTATAACAAGCTTTAGGTTCTGCGACAATTTTAGGAGCGAAGGCAACTGTAACATGTATAATCTGGTCTAATTAATGCGGAAATAAGTGATCTCCATAAGAAATTCAGGGTGAGAGATTCAACTACTGATAATGGCTTCTACTATAAGGCCATTTGACAGTTGAATATGTTAATGAGTAACCTTTGTCTGAATATGTAGGTTTATTTCTGCACTTCCCTACAGTGACCGACTCGAAGACATCGAGGAGACGAGAATGAAGATAATGGACTTGCAACTTTGTTAAGATGTGTTATATTGAATTATACAGTTTAACTGTTTGGTCAAAATAATTGAGTTTTAGTGTTCTGAGGCTCTTGCCTCTTGTTGTAAAGTTACGAGAAAATGAAGTAGCATTTGAGAAGGTATTTCAACTTGTGCACATGCTCGACTTCTAAATCCTTTCTTTTGTACTGTTTTTTTGCATCCATTTTCTGATTGGTGATGCCTGATACATTTGTATGTGGTGTTGGTTCCTTTAATTTCTGGTTTGGAATGTGTAAATCACTATCTAGCTGTAACTTGGATTGGTAATTACTGTATACACCAGGAGGAAAGAGGAAGTGTAGGATTATCACTGTATGCAAGTTTCTGAAAACAAGTATAATAATTTTCAAATGGTCTAAGTCGAACAACAAACTGAGACTACAAAATAATCAGATACATACTTCATGAAGCACAAACAAGAAGAATGACACAAGAACTTATCGATCACCGGTAATACATATATACATCGACGCAACAACCCACCTCTCGTAATCCAGCTATCGTGGCGAATCAATGAACGAAATACGTAATAAGAAGAGCCGCGAGCAGAAGCACGCAGGCTATACCAAGATCGATCGCCTTGCCATCGACCATCTTCGAAGGCAACGCGGTTTCACCACGAGCAATCTGCGCTGGTTTCGCTGAACTCATCCTTGAATAGATGGGATGCAGGAAGTGCTTCTGGAGAGGCAAGCAAGGGAGTAGAAGGAATAAGGCTTTAACTAAACTGCACGGGGTGTCAAAAAACCTGAAGCAGGAATTTATAAGGGGTATAAAGTTAGGTGTTCTCATTTGGAAGCCGCCTAAGATGACCAAAAGCATGTGAAATCAAATAAAATGGTCTAATGGTGCTTTTTCTGGAAGCAGCTGTGGGACCTTGGGACGTGGCTTTTACTCATATTTCTTGTGGCTCTTCTCATGTTGGAGGGATCTAAATTCATGTCCCCACCACAGAAAAGAAATTAATTCTTGATCCACCAATCGAAATTGGATACGAAATCTACGGTTTGAATTTTATTTTCTTTTTATTCCTTTTACTTTTTTCTCTCTTTAGAATGTTCCATCTGGTCAGTATGTGGGAAACTTCTACGTGGCCCATTTTTGGAAATTTAGTGAAATTGACACGATCTATTTGATTCTTTTGGACTTGATTTCATATCAATTTTCTAAACACATATCTATCCTAATAAGATTAAATTTACGTATAGTAATGTACCAATGTGCAGATGCACCAGATTCTTTGTGCAAGTAAAACATTAATTGCATCATACTATAAACTATTAATAATAATCCAATATTAGCCACCATATAGAGTGCACAAAACATCTAGCCCCATAAACATACCAACAACCAACCCCAGGCACACACTTTATTCACTGTTACAAAGAAACCCATTCACAAAACTAAAGCCATACACACATAGTAAGAACATCAAACTTGCCTTGAACTCACAGCCAAGGTGAATTGATGAGAGGAGTGATCACAGATTTAACTTGCAGGTATTTTTCGATCGCGTCTAGTCCTTGATCCCTTCCGAAGCCGCTCATCTTGTATCCGCCGAACGGACAATCGGGGTCGAATGCAAAGTAGCAGTTGATCCAAATCGTTCCAGCACGAACCGATCTCGAGACCCGGTTGGCAATGTTCAGGTCGTTAGTCACGATTCCGGCCGCTAGGCCGTATCTCGTGCAGTTGGCTCTCTCTATCGCCTCCTCGACGGTCCTAAAATGCGAAAAAGAGATTAAAAAATTAGCAAACTATTTCATGAAAGAAACTGCATGTTTAAACCTTAACATAAACTTCACCTGGCTTTTAAACATATTTTGAAATGAGCATCTGATTTTTTTCATAAACTAAAGAAATATATATATTGAATATTCCACTGGAATTAATAGCTCTGATGCCCAGTTTAAAATATTAGTTTAGCTAGTAAAAATAAGATATTCTTGGTAAAAATGAGGTAATTTTTTCAAACACAGTAAGAAAAGCTTACTTGAACTTCATCAGGGACATTACTGGGCCAAATATTTCATCTTGCGCAATCAGCATATTCTCCTGGCAAATAGTATAATGGACTTGTTAAGCACACAGTCGAAAAATGTCAAAATTTGACTTGTTCTAAATAGCACAACTTTATTTTTTTAAATCAAGCCAATTTGGTATGAAAATTTCTGACAATTTGTGGGTTTTGCTAAAATCCGCGCTTTCGCTGCAAATAGAGAATTGAATTTTTCTTGAAAGAAATTTCCTTACCAAAAAAACTAATAATGTTCTATCGTTTGCACGAAGATACATTAATTAAGACACAGAATATGCAACGTAGAACAAAATAAAGTGATGTTGAACTTAATTTCAATATAATTTACCTTAACATCAGTGAAAATGGTGGGCTCAATGTAGTATCCTTTTTCACCACAGGGTTTTCCCCCTGTTAATAATGTGGCACCCTCTCTTTTTCCATGTTCAATGTATTTAAGAACTCTTTCAAATTGCTTCTTATCAACCTTAAAACAAAGAAAAACATTTAAAAAAAAAAAATACAAATATTACAAAAATACTAAAAAAAATGAGACATCACATAAAGGAAAAGTTTGGTAAATGATAATTCAATTCATATACTTTTCACTTAAACGCTTTAGTCCCTAAATTTTAATACACATTGCAATTTTAGTTTTTGACATAGTGACTCCACAAAGGTTCAAACTTATGTATTGTAAAATAGCATTTAACTCCATTTGAAGTAACCCATTTATGCTTTAAAGGATAAAAATTATACTATTTTGTCATTCAGGACTAAAGTATCAAATTAGTATCACGAACTGTTTACTCAGATAGTCTGGGGGAGATGGTCGGGGGATAAATTGATGGATGCGATCGATGCTCGTCACTAATTCGAATTTTGTGTGATTATTTTTTTTAAAATAATAAGACTTAATTGTCAAGAGTTGTCTAATTCAATTATCCTACGAACAAAGCGAATAGCGTGCTTTTTTTTTTTCAAAATAAAAAAAAAAATTTTGTTTACCCAAATTTACATCTTTATACAATAAATAAAATAAAATTACCTGAGGACCTTGTTGAACGGTGGGATCGAAAGGGTCACCAACCACCCAACTCTTCACAGCTTCTGCGGCTTTCTTAACGAATTCATCATAAATCCCCTCTTGAACATAAACACGCGACCCAGCAACACAAATCTCTCCCTAAATATTTTTTTTTTTTTTTCAAAAAAGCCCATCATATTCCATCTCATTTCATTTAAATAAAATTCAAATTAATACTTAATTTTACTACCGAAAAATAAAAATATAAAAGAAATTAATTACCTTGTTGAAGAAAATGGCCGTTCGCGCGAGATCAACGGCCTTGTCCACGTCAGCATCGTCGAAAATAATGAGCGGGGATTTCCCGCCGAGCTCGAGTGAGACCGCTTTTAAATTGCTCTCTGCGGACGCCTGCATAATTAAACGTCCTACTTCGGGAGACCCCGTAAATGCAATCTAAAAAAGCAAAACAAAAATATTATGAAACCATAATATTTTAAAAATTATTTACAAAAATCATTTTTTAAAATTAAATATTCTAGTTAGGGATGTTTAAAATTTTATACGAATTTGAATTCGAACGAAACAAATTTATTCGATGTTAACGGATATGATTACGAATATAAAAAATTAATATCCCAACCGATTTAAGTTTGGATATGAATTTTAACTGTACCAAATCTGAATTCGAATCAAATTTGAACCCGAATTAATTTTATATTATATAATAAATATGTATATAAATATTTAATATTTATTTAAATTTATATTTAATGTAATATGTTTTGAACAGAAGTAATTGTTTCGAGTTTGAATTTTCAGATTCGAATATGAATTCAAATTTTAAATTTTTAGTTAAATTCAAATTTAAATATAATTTTTTAAAATTCATTGAATTCAAATTCAAATTTGAATTTAATAGCCGAATTTGAGTACAAAATTTTTAAAATTAGTTTCAAATCCGACCGTTGAGAGAATTACCTTCTCTACGTCCATGTGAGAGGTGAGAGCTGCGCCCGCTTTTGACCCGAACCCATTTACGACGTTGATCACTCCATCAGGAATCCAGCCTAAAATTAGTAATATATTTATTTATTTATTTATTTATTTTTAGAATAAAAGTTGGTGTATTTGGTGCGCGCAAATTTTCTTCATGTATAAAAATATAAGTAAAAAGTACAGAAACCGAGTTACAACAAGAGGACGAGTAAACCTGTTTAGCCAGATGTGCGTAGTAGAGTGCGGAGAGGGGGGTCTGCTCGGCGGGTTTGATGACCATGGTGCAGCCGGCGGCGAGGGCGGGGCTGACCTTGACGAAGAACATGGTGCTGGGGAAATTCCACGGAATGATGATACCGACGACGCCGATGGGCTCCTTGAGGGTGTACCCCTGGTACTCCCCTGCAAACTTGAGCGTCTCGCCGTGTATCTTGTCGGCGGCGCCCGCGTAGTAACGGAGCATGTGGATGCAGCCGGGGATGTCGATGATCTTGCCGAGCGTGAACAGCTTCCCGGCGTCCACGCCGTCTAGAGCCGCCAGTTCATCGATGTGATTCTCGATCAGGTCGGCGAATTTTGTCATGATCCTTCCCCTCTCCTGCTCATGGCGCCAAAATATTCAAATCTGTGCATGTATCTCTATTCTCTTATATATATGTATTCACTGAAATTTGGAAAATTTTCTAGTCCATCTATTAAATTTAGCGAGACCCATAGACCCAAATATGACCCAGTCCTGTCATTTTAGGCCTACATATTTTTGTCAAAATTTATATGAGCCTAAATCCAGGCCCAACACATATGGTGTATGTTTTGCATAGTTTTTCGAACAGTTCATATACTTTAGAAAGTAGTTGGATTTAGTTTCTGTACTACCGACAAATAAATAAAATATATATATATATATATATATATATATATATATATATATATATATATATATATATATATATATAAAAGGGATGCTAGGTGTACACTTCTTTAGGAGTGTATATCCTACACCCCATCTCATTCTGGGGTGGGTGTTATTCCACTCGTCACATCGAGTGACGAGTGGAATTCATCCCACCACAGAATGAATGGAATTCATCCCACCACAGAATGAAATGAAGTGTAAGATATACATCCCTAAAGAGGTGTATACTTATATATACTCTTTTTGTTATGGCGTGAATGCATAAGCGTGACACGAAGAAGCGGAAGAGATTGTACGTATCCAGACATGCGGGGCCATTTGCCATGGTCGAAGGCTTCTCTGGCGGCCTTCACGGCCAAGTCGATGTCTTCTTTCTGTCCCTCGGCGATGTGCGCGATCACCTCCCCATTGCGCGGGTCTATTGTCTCGAATGTTTTGCCTGTTTAATCCCCATTCCATATCAAATTCAAAATTTTTAATAACAAAAAATAGAACTCAATAATCAAATTAAACTGTTTAGCGAGTTAAATAATTTTGATACTAACACGTAGATTCATCAAATATGATCATTATTTATTTTTTTTAATTTGATGAGATACAATAAATTAATGCTCTCTCTCTCTATTAATTAAGCATAGATAAAGAAACTAATATCACTTTCCAAATATATATATATAATATATATATACGTAAGCGACATTTCAAACAATTAATGCATGATTCATGGAATTTGGGTCCGGTTCATGCTTGGTTTGGTGGGGTATCAAAATCAGTTTTGGACATTAGATGACAAATATTGATGTATGCTAGGCGGTCATGATTCCTCGTAATTTGTGACAAAGATTTATTCAGTCATTTTATTCATTAATAACTGAATTCAATCACATTCATTGTATTGCTCAAATTTATTCGGTCATTATTTAAGCTAGCTACGTGGATGAATTGAGACCAAATATTTAAATATCTATCGTGACGTAATTAACACAATATAATTTTCGTATCGTTCTAATAAAATTTAAAATATTTAATAAAAATATATAATAAATAAATAATATATTTGGTTATTAAAAAAATAAATATTTGGTATGTATATATTTTTTTTGTGATAAATACGTATCGACACGAATCGTCACGTACTGTGTCATATCGTACTTGTATATTTGTGATACAATATCTCTTGTGAGGGTACTTAAATTTTTGATTGAGACAATGTGTAGATATTGAAATTTTTATAAGTTCTTATATATAGGTTGAAAAAGATGGAAAGATACACTCCCATAAGGGGCAGGTGCCATAGTCCATAATCCGTATTAAATGTAATTTGGCTCATAGTACGTAACCCTCTTTAATATGTGAGTTGAAAATGGATCATTTACTTTAAGGCTTTTTGGCGGATAAAATTATTATAAAAGTTTTCTCTACATGCATGCTAAGAATATTAGTTGATTAACATGTAAATTTTGATGATTTATTTCATTCATGAACCAAAAATTACTGTAGATACATATTTCATCAATTTAGGATAGCAAAAAGGGTCCGCTTTGTTATAGTTTTTCTTAAAATATTCACACTAAATTTTACGAAAGATTTCTAAGAACTGCAAATTTAAACACAATTAAGTAACGTTTAAATTTTTCTATAAGAAAGCGAAAGAAGGATATATTATTTCAAAGTTTCTTTCGTCATGTTAATTATATGGCATTATCGATTGCGACAATTCATTATATAATAATGAAACACTTAGCGGAATCTAAAACTTCAACAACAGTACTTAGACTGAAACTTCTTTTGACCTAAAAGAAGCATCTTTCTCTTACAACAAAAACTTAATCGAGACTCTACTAACAAACATTGGATACCATGTCCTAATATAATTAGGGATGAGAAATAAAGTACTACATATATGTAGCATATTATTAAAATATATAGAAAACAATATGCTACATTAATTAGCTGTCCTAAAATAATTTATCACAATCCTCACAAGGCTTAATTTCTTCGATTGCAAAAGTAAGACCTTCAACTTACAGAATTTTCAACAGTCTATATAGACTGTCTAAATTAACCTTCATTCTTCTATACAAGTCAATAATTAAATTCCAAAAACTCATCCAAAAAAAAGTGTTACTGCAGCCAGTTTGCCCCCATACCTTTTGCATCTAACAATTATAAAAGTACTGATTGTAAAGAGTTTATATATGAACAGATTCACATCATATATGTAATTAATAAGAGTAAATTATTGATATATATAAGTGGACTTAGATCTAATAGGCTTAAACTTAGGTTAAATGAGTTGATTTTATTGGATATGTTATATTGTTGAGATCATGTGGATTTTAGTTGGACCCAGAACTACTTAACATGATGTAACTTCAACTAGAGTAAAAAGTAAAAATATATAATAATGAGATCCAAAAAAGCTATAACATAAAGTGCTACATAATATTTCTTCTAATAACAGATAATATGTCAGATTATAGGCGTTAATTATTTATCTCAAATGCTCGAATATTAAGAAAGATATAATCAATTTATTTTAATCGTATAAACATAGTGTTTTACATGTCTTGAATGTAATTTAACCCAAACAATTTCAGGTCACTTCGAACATGACTCGATTCAATCTGATCTCTTATCATTTCGAATATCACTCGGCCTAATTTCGCCTTTCGGCATTACGAACATGACTCGACCCAATTCTTGACCTCTCATGCCTCAGAGCAAGATATTGGTTTCTTTAAACCAGCGGAATACTTTATAAACAGTACAACATTCTATATAATAGGGCAGAATGCCACTGGGAGTATATAATTGGTCTCAAAACCGCCTTCTAGCCGCATAAATTGATAACTAAAGTGTTAGTTACTCATTCAACCATGCACACAAAGCCTCTCCAATTAAAATATAATTAGTTTGTGGTCTCTAATACTTGGTCAAAAGGGGAGCTTAAAACTCTACTGATTCTTACCTGCCTAGTTTGCCTTAACCAAGTTTTCCTTAACCACTTGTTTTCTATATATGTAGTCTAAAAGCCTTAATTACATACGTAATCTTTTGTATAGATGTTGAGGTGGTAAATTTCCACTAGAATTGGTGATTGGTGATAAAGTTTTTCTGGTCAATTTGGTGATCAAAATGGACACCAAATACTGTGGTCCCTCTCTCAATAAGGATTTTATTTAAATTTTGACATGTTAAAAAAAATTAGAAACTCCAAGGAGGTGCTAGATTAATTAGTTCCCCCGCATAACTTCGTCACGTACGTATATGTATTATATATAATATATATATATATATATATATATATATATATATATATAATATATATATGTAAGTACAAACAATTCTTATCAATCAATGAAAAATACAGTTATATAAAGTTCTCCTACCCAAATAAAACCAGGATACATATATAAGGAAGTGTTTACATTAAATTAGGATTAAGATGTGTTAAATTATTAATAATGTATACAATTATCATTTGCGCAAACTTTGTTGTGTTGGTAAAACATTATAGTTACTACTTTAAATTACAAGAAATGGAAACCATGGCAACAGAGAAAACCACAAACTAATTAGAGGAATAAATTGAAAGAATCAAGACTAAAATTTTGCTAATAATTTATCGTTCACGAAACCTCAGAATTAGTAACTCATACATACATGCACGTAAGTGAGGATGTTATGATTATTTTTTAATTATTTTTTTCATATATATATATATATATATATATATATATATATATATATATATATAAGAGAATCAAAAACACGTACCGGAAACGGAGTCGACGAATTGGCCATTGATGAAGTGCTTGGTGAACTTGATCTCCGGTAACGCGAAGCTCCCGTTTGAGTTCCCGTTGCCATGGTTAGCCATGGAGAGGAGAATAAAGAGCCCGGAAAAAGTTATTACACCCCTACGTTATTCTCAAAGTTATCCCCTCCCCTTCTCTCTTTCTATCTCTCCAGCTCTTGTATACGACACAAATGAAAAAGCCGTGGAGCATATGGCCTTTTATGGAGATTTGTTTGGGTGCAAACAAATTAATTTTTCTTTCTCGGATTTTTTTTTTTAAACAAAATTAGTCAAAGTAATTTATTAATATTTTATTGTCCACACAAAGGGATCAATCAATCAATTTGTCAACACCCATACTCTTCTCGCAATCAAATAATGACATGCTATATATATATATATATATATATATATATATATATATATATATATATATATATATATATTGATGATACAAACATTGGGTCACAA
The DNA here is from genome assembly GCA_029168755.2 of Tillandsia fasciculata. Classification (NCBI taxonomy): domain Eukaryota; kingdom Viridiplantae; phylum Streptophyta; class Magnoliopsida; order Poales; family Bromeliaceae; genus Tillandsia; species Tillandsia fasciculata. The sequence continues at coordinate 975,170 of CM054948.1, read as the reverse complement.
TTACCTAATATTTAGGTTAATTTTTAGTTAACAAACAAAAAAATTAATGGTGCAAATTGGCAACATCTTGTAACGTGTACCAATTACAAAGGAATTAACGGGGCTCGATGTACCCAATATATTGGGAAACTTGTTGACTTGTAATTATAAGGCCAGAGCTTAATGTTAAAAAATATATATGGCATAAAAATTAGAAATTTTGGTTTTAATTTAAATATATATTATTGTAACCTTTTTTGGGTTATATCTGAGCTGGTCCATCTAAATTTATTCTATTCTTGTGATTAATTAGGAGGATAAATAAGAGCATTACATTTTTTTCGATTCTGCTTCTACAAATACATGCATTTTGTAGTTAATATATGCGTCAAGATGTTTTTTGAGTTTATTATATATTTATGGAAAGAAGTTATTAATAAGAAAGAAAAAAAAATTGCACATTTTATTGGGACTAATTTCATAAGGCCAAGAAATTTGTGTAGATTTAAAAATTAGCAATAATAAGGAGTTTGATCCTGGATGTTCGGATCATGAAGGAGGTCAAACCCTAATGTTTTATTGAAATATATATATATATATATATATATATATATATATATATATATATATATATATATGAATATGAATTTTATAAAAGTTTAATAATTGGTGAACTAATAATATGGTTAATTAATTAGCAGTATCACTTCTTTTAATTTTCGCGCAATAATAATATTTTTTTATTTTTTTTACTTTGCAAAGGTCTCCATTTTTTTGGTCAAATATTGTTAAGAGATATAAAAGACAACAATTGGGATACTTGGAGTGTACCTTTCGTTTTGTTGACTAAAACAATGAAAGCGAAGTTTCTGGCTATTGATCAATCGTCTCTAGTGCAAGTAGTAAAGAATTTGGTAGTTAATATTTATGATCCGAATTCGAAGCCTAACTGGTTTACATTTTCAGCTAAAATTTATTTTAAAAATATACGAAGCGGATAGTATGTTATCTTTCTCTCAAAAAAAAAAAAAAAAAAAAAAAAAAAAATTTCTAGCTATTATTTTTGTTGATTTTGGAATAAAAAAAAAAAACTCTTCTCCTCAGTTTTTTGTTTCTTTGTATTTTGTGGAGAGAAATATAATATTTTTTAAAACAAATATATTTAGCTGTAAAAATAAAACAATCAAGTTTTAAATTTGGAATCGTATCAATTTTTTTTTTATATTTGTATTAGAAATGATCAGTATTAGATGGATAAGTTGTGATCTACTGGTGAATAAAAAACCATAAATTAAAATAAAAAAAATCTCAAACGTTTTTGACATGATGCGTGCTTTGGAAACCAAAACAAGATCAAGTTGGTATACGCATTTATTAAATATGTTGTACGTGTTACACGATTAATTGTAATGGTATACGCATTTATTAAATATGTTGTACGTGTTAATTTATTTTATCCCATTTTCAGAATTTAGAGTTTGTTCCCCATCTTGAACTCTTGAACCAGTTTGGTTCGATTTGGTTCGATTTTATATATAATTGATTCAGTACGATTCTGAAAGTTAGAAATCAAAAATCAAATAAACCAAATAAACTAAAATATTTGTAATTCAATATACAGTTAATTAGTAGTAATAAATTAAAATTAGTTCTGTATTACTTTTAAATAATTATTAAATAATTAGATATATTTTTTAGAACTAATGCCCAACCTAGCATTTTTTTTTAAAAAAAAATTCAATTTAGTCTTTTTTTAAAAAAATTTCCAATCTAGTCTCATTTGAATAAATTAAAAAAAAAATAATTTAATATTGTTAATATGAGTTTATATGTTAATTAGGAGGAATTTTTTTTTCTTTCAACCCACTTTCTAAATAATTTAAATTTTATTAATTTAAATTATTATTTAATAAAAATAATATATATTATTATTATTATTATTATTATTTTATTTTATTTAACTATACTATTGATATTATTAAATATCTGATAAAATTACACGCGCAAAAATAAAATTTGATATTACTGAAAATAAATATAATACAAAATAATATAATTGTATACTAAATATAAATAAATATAATATTATTATTATTATTATATGATTAAATATTTAACATGACTACACGCTGAATATAATATAGATATAAATAAAAATAATACGACTATACGTACTTATGTAATTAATTATTCGATATGACTATTTAACGTAGCAGTTGATATAACGAAAAAATAAATATTATATTAAAATAATATAACTATACATTATATAAAAATAAAAGTGATATAACTATGCAGTAAATATAGTGTGTCTTGAAAAATAAAAATTTCTTTCTCTCCTAATTAATATATAAACTCATATTAATAATATTAAATTACTTTTTTTTTTCAATTATTCAAATGACTCATTTAGATTGGAAATTTTTTTAAAAAGAAAATTAGATTGAGAATATTTTTTTTAAAAAAAAGTTAGATTGGACATTAGTTCTATTTATTATTATTATTATTATTATTATTATTATTATTATTATTATTTTAAATTAATAATTTTTTACATAAAACAAATCATGATTCTATCTTATTTTTATTAATTTTAAAAAATTAAATTAAAATTAAAATATTTTACTGAAACCAAATAAACCTAGCAGAACCAACTGAATTTATTTCATTTCGGTTCAATTCGCCTCGTCCCTCTAATTCGGTTTGGTTCGATTTTTTAATCAACTATAAAAATTGAGCCAAAAATGTGGATCATGTGGGTCCACATAGCCACAGCCCGCCTTATATCCTTACGTCTCACTTTTTTTTCATCTTATTATCTAACCACAAAAAAATAATAATAATTTCGCAATATAATACCCATTTCAATAACTTATTTGTGGCTCCCTGGTTCTACCTGTAAGAATATTCCAGAACCGTTTTTTGTTGTACCAATTAATGCTTTGGATCAAAAGGACCGTTGAATCGACTTGATAGCAACTTTTAGGGACTTAGAAAATTAAGTTGAATCGACTTGAATCGACGTGACATCATGCAGTTTTGATGAGAAAATAAACTTATAAACCAAACTTTTATTTCTCATTTGAAAGCAACCATGCATGGTTTTGGTATTGGAATTATTTGGGAATAAGAGAGATATCTTCCTTATCCCCAAACACATTAGGAACTGCAAGAATATTTTATTTCAGTACAATTAAAATAAATAAAAATTACTGTTCTCACTCTTCCCAATCACTCTCTTGCTTTTTTTTTTAAATACCCTCCCACGTTTCTGGAGATACCATCTCTCACCCACCTCATTATTACATAATAAAGTTTGAAGGCAAAAAAATTATTTAAAACAACTAATACTCTTTATTCTTTTTATTTCCCATTATCATACCAAACATAAAATCTCTTATTCTTAGAATTATTCCAAATATTTTTTTACACTAGTTTCGTATTTTATATTTATTCCTGAAATAATTAGTTCTTTCTTATTCCGTTACTAATCTACAGCCTCAGGAACTACAATGGTTAATTATGTGACTAGTTTTGCTTAGGATATTCACAACAGCTTTAATAAATTAAGGGATTTTGTTTAATTACAGCAAATTCTGATCCAACATAATTTGGTCAATGTAATCTTTTTTTTTTTGTTTACTTTCTTTTTTGTTTTATTTTTTAGTGGAAACACATAAACGTGCATCAGAAATAAATGGGCATGCTGATGTTTGAATGAAGGAAATAAATGATTTGCATAAGAGTCATAATAAGCTTACAAGTTTGGTGAATGAGAATTTATCTATTGCTTGCCTATTTAGAAGTCAGAATAAATGCCAAATCAACGAATAAGAACATATATATAATCAACAATTGAAATTTTCCTGACTCGAAGAAATCTGGTTTTTGCTTAGAAGATTTCCTCACAAATAAAGACGAAGCTATGTGGAGACCCACAGTGGTCGTGGCCCCCCCTCCAATATTTTTAAAATTACATATCATTTCATTATTAAGTTATTAAAAAAAATAAAAATAGTGTAAATTTTAGGGGCCAAAATATTTTTTTTTTTAAAAAAAATAATATTATCTTGTGGGTCACGAAATATAAATTTAATTGACTCAAACGTATCGTAATACTTGATTTGAAAATTATGAAAAATCTTAATACTTAAAATTTTGATATATTATAATACTTAATTTACAAATTATACTAAATTTTAATACTTGATTTTTTTAAAATAATTTTTTTTATAGATATCTAAAATATTATTATTTTAATGGTAAAGATAACTATACTTTATTTTTTTTTCTAAAAAATTATATATTAAAACACGAAAACTAATGAACAAAAAAATTACTTATATATAATATTTTATTAATAATTTTTTAAAATTAATATATTTTTGGTCTTTCTAAAGCTAAAATTCTGACATCCTCCATGCTTACAAAAATCCCGATTTGCTGGCATGAAGTACCTGTCAAGGCTTCAGCAGTCTTGACCTTAGTAAAGGTGGATACGTGAAAGAGATGGTAATACAAAATTTGTTCATGCTGCCTGAAATGGAACAAAACTTACTAATGCATTTAGTTTGATGGAGGACTATATATGGAAGAAAATGGGTCAAATATGAAAGTAAGAAAGAGAATTTTTGCACTGAGTAGTTTAAAAAACTATTCACACCCATGCGCTAGCATGCTTTAGTGAAGGGAGATTGGAGTGAACATTTCACAAGACAAGGGTCATATCTGATCCTAACTAGCTAGTTTGTCAACCGCTTCCTCCTTGGATGAGATTAAGAGATATATATTCCAGCTAGGAGGTGACTGAGCATCCGGGCCAGTATCTTGGATTAGAGAATTGGATCTAACAAATACGGAGAGAGAGAGAGAGTGTGTGATGATCCGGCATTTTACAGGGCTTTTACAGTGTGACCGGCAGCTTCTGGAGGCCTACGGGGCATGTCGGCGGTATTCGGGCGCCAATTTGGACTCAAGTGATGAACTCCGGGCTTAAAATGGATCACGTGGGTGATCGGGGGGCCCCATCGGATGTTTAGAAGTACTTTCGCGCAAATCGGATATCAGATTTGGACTCGGCGCGAAATTCGGATTGAAAATACCTTTCCGGGAGCCTCCGGCGAATTATCGGGTTGGAATTTGGCGAAACGGCCGGCGAATTTGGATTCAGCGCGCGAAAACGGTCAAAACGGACTATCTACTTGCATTTTTGGGGCTCGGGTACTGTTCACCGCCGGAACAGTGTTTCCGGCGGCCGGCCGGCGGCGGCGGCCGCGGCGGGCAGCGCCGGCGGGCGGCGGCGCGGCCTCGGGCAGGCGGCACAGCGGCGGCGGCGCGGGCGCGGGCAGGGCGCGGGCAGCCGCGCGGTGCGCGGGCAGGCGCGCGGTCCACAGCGCGGGCGTGCACCAGGGAGGTGCCACGTGGCGGCCGATGGTTGGATGGCTCACAGCACGCGGTCTACGGAGCATTTAGGGTCTACGGTACACCGGGAGTGGACACGTGGCATCATCCGATAGGTCGGCTCACGGCATTTGGTCTACAGAATATTCAGAATGGCTCATGGTTCATGGTGCACCAGGGTTGACACGTGGCATTGTTTTATTGGTTCGGTCTACAGATTTCCGTGCACCCGGTGCACTAGGCAGGTGGCTTCGACACGTGGCGCATCCCTATTGGATGGTCTACTGTGCGGGCAGGGCAGCAGGCGCGTCTGGCGCGCGGTCAGCCGGTCGGTGCCACGTGTCGCCATTTGGTTGGAGGAATCTGGTGTTTCCTGTTATGTGGGACACAGAGGTAATTTCTTGAAAAGATTTTTCTGGTTTTCCTATTAATCCCATCCGAGGCTCATTCAAAGGCATTTTTCTCCATTTTAGAGGCTCCATCTCCCTTAGAGCTGAGAAGATGAAATCTTCATCAAGAAGAGAGGAACACCCCTGTCAAGTTTGAGGAATTTAAGAGGCTCGGATCCCGAGGTTTGAGATTTTCCGGCGCGGCGCGACGATTATTCTCCGGCAACCTGATTCGTCGCATTTCAGTGTTCAGGCTCCCCCGACTCACCCCGACCTCCTATTTTCGCGATTTTTACGCCGTTGGATTCTTAACAGGTAGGGCTACGTTTCTTGTTTCTACTGGTTTTTCCCCATTCCGAGGTTTTCATGGGTTTTTCGGATCATCTTGTGACCCCATTTTGCTGTGATGGAGTTTTGGACAGCGGTTCGGTATTTCGGCGATATCTCCGCAACCGGACATCGGATTGAGGCGATTCAAAAGGGGATTTGCATCTACGCATCGCAAGGAGTCTCTCTGAATTTTCTTGGAATTTTATAAATTTTCTCCGAAGGTTAGAAGCCTCTGTTTACAGTACCATCAGATTCAGTTTTTGCGATCGACTTACTTCGGGATGGTTCTCTTGTCGATTTTGGTTCTCAGCGTAGGAAAATCGTGTGGGAGCGTGCAGGTACTCGTTTCGACCAGCTCGTCGCGAGGATCGCGATGGTATAATTTTGGGAATTTTCTGTGCACAACTCGCAGGTGAAAAAGGCTCAACTCTGGACTGATTGTTGAATAGCATGTTCTCGGGAATAATTGTATGTTTAATTGCATGTTTTGGGGTAATTGTGAACAGTGATCGCGGCGGCTTATCTGTTTGGACTTGTGGCATGGAAAAGAGATATTGGACAGCTTTGGGTTGCGCAATTCCAAGTGGGTGGTTGCTTTACTCCTCTTTTCTGATATACCCACTAGGAATATTAGAGTGATCCCCTTTATTGGACATGTTGAATGGTCACCTAATGGATATGCATGCTTAACTAGATAATTATGAGCCTTTCATATGGAAAACATTATATTGGAAACCTGACATGTTGGAACTTATACATGCTTCATGGACATCATTTTAGCATTTAACCTTGCATAAGGGGGGGGGATGTACTTTCATAGTGCGATATTGTGAGGCGTCTTGTGGGAGGGTATCACTTGAGGATTTTTGGACAGGCATAGGTGGATGATTCATGTGAGGGTGATTAGCAGGCTATGGACATGTGCGGTTGGATTGTGATTTAGCGTGATGATTACACCCAGGTGGAGTTATTACTTGATACACATGATGAACCACTATTTGTCACTCCCCTTCTTTCTTCCATGGGGAGATAGGCTTGATTTCAGGGATATCTAGTTAGACCATTTCTGATCGCTACACTATATATTGGGACTGACTTAGGAGGAACCCTATTGTCTCTTCTTCCCCTATTCCTTCGGCGGACGGCTATTTGTTGCTCGGGTTTGAGCAGGGATTGGCATAGTGTAGCTAGGGCTTGGATTTTAGCTTTTGGGGTATTGCGGCTACCGCGGATAGCAGGCGGTTGATCGGATGTCGGATCTGGGTCAGGATGGTTTTTATGGGTGTTGTTGTTAACCCTTCTTCTTTTGTGTACCCGCTAGGCATTTGGGTAGCCTCTTTGATCAAAAGGTTAAATGCACTTTATGTGTGGCAATGGCAGGCTTATTGTGATTAAACAGATAGTGTTAGAACTTACTGGATTGGGGCTTATGGTTGTAGAGCAGTAGCATCACGTTAAAGGATAAGGCTAATCGATGATGTATGGGGCTTTGGGTATGTGGCATAGGCAGGCACAGGCTATCTCATATTTACTACTCTCATACTGTTCTCTACATGCTCTAACATCATAAAGGTTATCGATATCTGTTTTATTTTATATCATCTTGGGACATTTGCATGCTTGTATGGTCACCTAGATAGGCCACCTTTTTCTGCTACACTATCATGCTGGAATTGACATAGGAGAAACCTTTTTATTATTCTTTTCTCCTTTCATTGAGGCTCAGGGTGTTTGTAGCTCGTGCGCGAGCAGGGGGTTTGGGGATAGTGTAGTCAGGATCTTGGGTTTTGGGACAGGCAGGCTTGATGGCAGGGTATTGCGGCAACCGTGGACCTTGAGCGGTTGACCGGTGGTTACTTATGCATCAGATTGGGTATCAGGTCTCTAGTGGAAGGAGTTTCCCACTATTGTTTATCTTGCATCAGGTTGAGATCGGGTCTTTCTTTAGTGGATGGGTTTTCCTATTTTGATCAGAGTTATGATCCAGTCCTGCTGATTTATGATACCTATGTTACTGGATACTGAGATACCTTACTCGTGTGGGTCGCTCCCCTCGAGTGCCACTCCGGAGTGTGCGGCAGACAGGCTTCGAGTCCTTGAGACTCCCTTTTCCTATCGGTGTTATGCGTTGGCCAGCATACCCGATTTGGCAGGCACGGCAGGCAGTACCAGTGTTTACTGGTGGTCGGATTGGGTTTATTCAGGCAGGCATTGTGTTTCTGATGCATACATTCAGCTATTCTTTTAGCTCAGTATTTAGAGGCATACTAGTGGTAGCTTTTCATCAGGAGTCATCTTCATTGCATACCACCTTTGTTCCTTTTGCCTCTGGTAGACCTAGTGGGCGTGTCGGAGTTGAGGTTTTACCCACTAGGGGAGGCTACTGGTTTACTAGTAGTCTCACCCCCATTCTTCTTTCCTCTTTTTCTTCTCCCTTGTTTTGCAGTGTCTTCTGCGGGTGCTACTGGGCTTACAGTGGCGGGTCGAGGAGAGAGGACGGCTGAGTAGATAGACCTCGAGGCAGGATGAGCATGTTAGCTGGACTGTTGGTGTACCCATGTTTCCTCAGACGGTAGTACTTTTACTTTTGGGACTGGCTTTCGCCAGCAGGTTGTATTTATTTTGTGAGCTGGGAGAGACTGATGTATCATTTATATACAGATGTATTGTATTTTATTTTCCAGCTTCAGTCTGAGATGTATTAGTTTTAGTTCAGCTCTGTGTTTATTGCTCTTTTATTATATCTCTTATATCTGAGCATGTTACTGGCGCTTCGTGTACACGGAAAATACCGTGTGCACGGCGGATCTGTGGACGGGCCCGGGTTCTGGTTTACACCCGGGGCGTGACAGAGAGAGCATGTAACACTCTAATAATTTTATATTGGACGAAAAAAAAAAAAGATCAGAAATTTTAATGTAATTAGTAATCTAGCTTGAGCATATGGAATAGTGAATTATACTCGACGAGTTATTAATGTTAATGGACTGAGTCAGTACAGATCAGTGCGCGCATCAGAAATACGAAGATCATGATTCTGGTCAACAGAATCAAGATGACAAGGAGCTTGCATCAAGAGGATCCCTTGCCGCTTTTCCTCTTCTTGCTAGTAGTTGGAGGTCTTCCTTCAACTGAAAGAATAAACATTCATTCTAGCACGAATGTCGGTATTATCTGCCCAAAATAATATCGTCAGAGAGCTACAGTCTATCCATAATAATAAGGTGATATTTATTCAATACACATATGACACAATCTTTTTTTATTAAGTCAAGAAGAAACATAAATAATCTGTAATCTTCTGCGCCTGGCCTAAAGATAAACGAAGAGAAATCCGAGTTCTTGTAACTCTAGATAGTAAAACAGCCAAAGGGGAAAGATTAGCCAATATCCTGTCATGCAAATTAGTAACCTTTCCAATCATGTACTTGGGATTACACTGTCTGACAAGCATTTGAGAAAAGAAGACTGGTGAAAAATCATATAGATAAGATGGAAAACGAATCGAAGGATGGCAATTCAAACTCCTGTCCCAAGATGAAAGATTGTGCTAGTTTACTCAGTGCAAACTAGCTTATCTCTAAACTAAATTTTTTTTTCTATTCAGCACTTTTAAATGAGTACTGGAGTGCATAGAATCTCTCAAAAGTTTTTTTTCCTGGAAAGAATGCTCGAGCATCAAGGGTGGAAACCAACCTTGGACATTGGAAGAGAGTTATTATCTTTCTCTTATTTAGTTTAGTGCATCACTTTGATGAATGAAACAGATAATATACTATCTTTTAAACAAAAAAAAAAAAAAAAAAAAAAAAGAAACAGATTAGTTGTAAGTATTGGTACCTAAGTATTGAGATAAAGAGAAACAGATTAGTTGTAAGTTGTCATAATATATTCAGAAGCTTGTGCTTCTAATTCTTTGCATTTATTAAAAACAAGTTGATAGGATGTGGCTAACAACATAAATAGTAGTACCTTTTCTAGTCGTTCAAAAACAAAAAATAGTAATTTTATATATCATTTTTTTTCGCTGAGAAAATAATAGCTATATTAGAATGTTTATAATGAAACTCTCATATCAAAAAGATAAAGTACAAAAATTAATATAACTCTAAAATTTTATTTCTAATAGAAAATAATCACCACCATCCATCTCTCATTCATTTTTAGTCATCGATCTCCTCTTAAAAATGTTCTTCAAAGTGTTTCTATACCATCTATAATATGTAGAAACAAAATTAGATCAAATTAAAGTCAAATCCAATATGAGTATCAGCATTCAATTTTGAGTATTGATAGTACACGGTATTATAAAAAAAGTTGAGTATTAGTATTTAAATTTGAATACCGATATACAGTATAAAAAATAATTTTTTACAGTTTTGAATTTTGAAGAATTCTTCAGTAACTCCTGAAATATTCTATAATACGTACCGGTATTCAAATTTCAAATTTCAGTACCCAACATGTAAAAAATTTCAAATTTTTAATGCTTTTACCGTAATATTGGATTAAAAGTTGAAACATGACTTTACATAATTCAACAATAAATTCTAATTTCCAAAAAAACTGAGAAAGTTCGATATCTAATTGTGTACCCACGAGTGTATTCCGTTGCGACATGTTTGCTTATTTTATTTTGGGAAAACTGTTAACTTGTAATAACAAGATCTGGGTTACTGATACAAATACTAAAATACAAATTACAATAATAACTTGTGTACATATTATGAGAGATTTTTTCTATTTTTGAACCTAACATTTTGGGTTATATTTGAATTATTTAGCATGATATTAAAGTTAATTTGGTTCATATTTAATTACCTTAGGGAGTTCTCATCTCGTTTTGAGCTACTTTTATGACTGATTATAGGATTAAATATGAGCGTTGCACTTTTTAATATATTTTCTAGTTAATAATATTAGTGCATAAATGCGAGTAACAAATCACCTAAATCTTATTATAAGAAATAGTTGTTATATTCCTATGGCGACCATATCTAATCTGTCCCTTACAAACAACAAAGATGAATTCCTATGGCGCTGGACCAACTCTAGACTTTTCTCAGTCAAGTCTATGTACCGCTTCCTGCAGGATAGCGGGAAAGTCGACGACCGATTCAACAAACTCTGGAGCATCAAACTGTCACTGAAAGTTAAAATCTTTGTCTGGCTAATGCTTCGAAGGAGGGTCCTGACTAGAGACATCCTGCAAAAAAGGAACTGGACCGGACCCATCTGCTGCGCCATCTATCTAGGCCCCGAGGAAACTGCATACCATCTCTTTCTCTCCTGCACCTGCGCTAACTCTTTGCTGGAGACCCTGCTGCTTAATAAAGTGGAGTTCTCACAAGAAGGGGGTCTGGGACAGAAAGACGCTAACCACCATCGCGACCACTTGGTGGATTGTTTGGCTAGAAAGAAACACAGAAGGGTCTTCGAAAATAAGAACCGTAGCTTAGGCGCTATGCTCGCCGAAATCAGGCTCTCCCGCTCGCATTGGACTAGGTTTTGTGCCTAAGTTTTTTTTTTTTTTTTTTGGCCCGGCTGCTCCATTGCATATACCGGCTACCCTCTTGCTAAATTCACCTTCGTCTTGAATGAAGCAGCAGCATGCCTTTCTCTCTCTCTCAAAAAAAAAAAAAAAAAAAAAAAAAAGAAGTTGTTTTATGTGGAATATATATTCGAAATAATTTTAAATTGGAGAGGGTCATTGCCCCTCCCAGCCTCCCGAAATTTTTATAACCGCTAAAAAGAATTCAAAATATTAGTTAATGATATAAAATCATTCTTGAGTGTTCGGATGTAGGAGGCCAAACTCTAATTTCTTGTAGAAGAAAAATAAGTTAATTATGGATATGAATTTCATAAAAGTTTAATGATTGGTATTATAATAATTGCTGAATATAATTAAATAGAAGACACTACTCTTTAGTAACTTAAATTTTTAAAAATAAATAATTATTTTATTTAATTTAATATGATATTAGAATAGAAAATTTTAGTATCGAATTTTATCCAAAAGAACGCTATTTTAAAGTAAATTAATTTATTATTCTTTAGTTAGGGCCGCTTTGGCTTGCACCTAATTAATCGAAGTAATAAATTAATTTAACTTAGCGTCTAGATTTAAATAATTTAACAACAATTATGATTATTTAATTTTGTCTGATCAAAATAACACTTTGATATACATGAATATACATGCAATAATTTAAAATATAATATTGCATTCATAAAATTTATGTATATCCATATTTTACCATAAATATCAGATAAATAAATTTATGATAAATTAATATTGTATGCAAAATTTAAATCTTTATGTGAACGGATTCTTTATGTTCACAATACTTTATTAACTCATGAATCGAAATAACATGAATTAATAAATATAATAATTAAAAGTAATCTTTTATGAATTCGGAACAAATAAATAAATTTTAATAACAGATTAAAGTCCAATAAAAAAAAAAAAGATAGCCACAATCGTAAGAATTATATTGCCTCGGATCCAAAAGAGGCACAAACCACAAATTTATTTTTCTTCAATTAATTGGATTTCATCCAAACAACCCATAGAGTCCCAAAATTACGACAAACCAAAATGATGTAGTGGTGTCGTACAGTAAGGTCACACCGAGTGGCCTTATAACGTCTTTTTTCAAAATTGGGAAACTAAGAAATAACGATATCCAAATTAAAAAAAAAAGAAAAATAAAGCACATCAACAACAATAAGATGGCCATGAACAAATCATACGACGTGGCAATATTTCAAGAAAATCTTGACTATATATAATTAGATTCAAAGTCTAAAATCCGTTTTAAAAAATAAATTCATCATTATTCAATTTAATTTAATAAAGCATACAATATTAAATTTATCTAACTGACTCTGATACCAATTGATGGAATTTACATGGCATAAAATATTAAACCAATAAATACCAATATCCAGGATCATAAATAAAATTATGAAATAACCATCAAGAAGAAATTCTTTAGTAAAGAGCGGAAGCAAAAATTCGGTTGTAATACCAAACAGTACCGACCGAACTAGGTAATCTGGTTTCTCCTCCTTTCTCAGGCGTTCTTCCGTAGTGTGGATTTAATGGATAATCTTACCAGAATGCACATGAGTAGGTGGCAGGACCAGTACCCCTTAATATAGATTCCAGATCGACTTCCCATCAAAGTCGGTTAGGATTCTATTTAATTTAAATAAATGGGAAAGGGATAAGATATACCATATCAAGTAATTCTATATCTTTTAGGATTGTCCTTATCTATAGTAAATCCAAATTTAAATATAATTAATTAGGCCACATATATGGAAATCCTAACAAATTTTAGTATCGAATTTTATTAGAGGTGAAGGAAAATGTTGAATATATAAATTAAATTTATTGTAGTTTTATAATTTATATAAGTGGCTCCTGTTTTGCTGAGGAAATAAACTTATAAACTAAACTTTTGTATTGCGTCAGATGCTCTCTCATTTGAAAGCATGCAACACCTCACCGTAAAATTACTTATCTCCATGTGCCTCAATAAATAATTATAATGGCCATGTCATGAACTAGTTCAACATTAATTGAGTGTTTTGCTTTTAGTATATTCACAACTATAATAAATTATGGCTTAATTTTGTTCACAACCAATTCTGATCCAGCATATTTTGGTCAATGCAACCTTCTTTTATAAAAAAACATAGATCAGCATAAACGTTCGTCATAAATAAATGGGAAGGACGATGCTTGATATAAAGGAAAAAAAAATGGACCTGGATAAGAGCCACAAAAATTTATTAAGTTCACTTGTTTAAGGAATGAGAAATTTTTCGTCACTTACGTATTCACATGTCAGAATAAATGTAAAATCAAATGTAGTAAGCTTAGATTATATATGTGAGGTTCTAACTTTTCGAAAGGTCATCTATTCTATAACTATTTTAACTTTGGTACGCTTAACCTTCTTAATTTTTTAGATTTTATTATCATCCAAAATATTATAGTCGGATTAAGAGATTTAGTCCTATTATATAATTTATATATAAGAAATTCTATATCGAGCCTGTATAGCAGCCGAACCTAAATACTTGGGTTAGAGAGATGACCTGAGTTGTGTAGTGGTTAGATGCCTTAGTGGTGCCTAGACCAAGATTCGCATGGCGTTTTAGAGCGTGACACGACCCATTGGGTGGGTGCTCCGCCATGGCATACATATCATACTGTATGTGATTGTCGACCAGTTAGTAGAGTGGCATATATCCTTCCCTCTATGCCACTGTGTGAGCACTAACCTCTTTTTTTTTATGCCCTCGACTTAGAACTACATTATGAAGTAGAGGTCCAAAGTAACTAACTTAGCGTGTATCTCAGGGTCATGAGAAAATACGATCTCGCGGAGCATGTCTAGTAAAGTGCTTGGACCGATACAGATTAATGTGAGGGGCTGAGGAAGATGTTTCGATAGCACACCATGAAAGTCTTGTGACTCATTGCCCGGGCGGTTATCTCGGTTGTGTTACTTGAGATAATCATGAGTACAAGAGATGTTGTAGGGTCAAGTCCTGTGATTACAGGAGGGAGATTTGTGATACTTGATCCGGTGTGTGTTGAAACGTCTGGGGCATATACGCTTTAGTCAGTGATGTGTTATGTTAGTTGGGTGGTGATAGAGATGAGCGCAGGTCCACTTCAGGCTATGTGTTTATGCTTGGAGGTGGGGCAATTTCCTGGTGCAGTAAAAAGCAGAGTTGCATTTCCTTGTCTACCATGGAGGCGGAGTATGTTGCTTGTTCAGCAGCCGTTCAGGAGGCTGTTTGGCTGAGGAGATTTCTCCAGCACCTCGACATTGTGACTCGAGCTGACGAGCCTGTTGAGATGGTCTCTGACAGCATGGCTGCTTTGGAGTATGTGAAGGACCCCAAGTATCATGGCAGGACCAAGCACATTGACATCCGTTTTCACTACATTCGAGATATGATTAGGCTAGGCAAGGTCACTCTTAGACATATCTCCACCACTAGGATGGTGGCTGATCCGTTGACCAAGCCGATAGCTAGGGATATGTTCCTGACCCACGTTCGGAGTTTGGGTCTTCGCAGGTTATGATGTATGGACATTATTGAGACTTTTGTATCTTACGCTTTTCTTAATGAAAATATGTTTTTCTTTTATGTATGATTGCGTAATTGATACTAGTAGGCACATATTACCATTAGTCACCAGGCTCAGGTCAGCCCACTCACACGGGTGATCGCCCTGGCACCTAAGTGGTGAGCAGGATGAGACTAAATAATCATATTAAACTTTAGTAGTTGTAATATGATTGCTTTGTTCATATACGTTATGAATAAAGTGTTGATACGATTTGAAAGTCGCCTTAATTAGTTTAAGATGAGACTCTTGGGAGTTGGATATGAGAATTATTTTGTGAAATTCTATATCGAGCCTGTATAGCAGCCGAACCTAAATACTTGGGTTAGAGAGATGACCTGAGTTGTGTAGTGGTTAGATGCCTTAGTGGTGCCTAGACCAAGATTCGCATGGCGTTTTAGAGCGTGACACGACCCATTGGGTGGGTGCTCCGCCATGGCATACATATCATACTGTATGTGATTGTCGACCAGTTAGTAGAGTGGCATATATCCTTCCCTCTATGCCACTGTGTGAGCACTAACCTCTTTTTTTTATGCCCTCGACTTAGAACTACATTATGAAGTAGAGGTCCAAAGTAACTAACTTAGCGTGTATCTCAGGGTCATGAGAAAAATACGATCTCGCGGAGCATGTCTAGTAAAGTGCTTGGACCGATACAGATTAATGTGAGGGGCTGAGGAAGATGTTTCGATAGCACACCATGAAAGTCTTGTGACTCATTGCCCGGGCGGTTATCTCGGTTGTGTTACTTGAGATAATCATGAGTACAAGAGATGTTGTAGGGTCAAGTCCTGTGATTACAGGAGGGAGATTTGTGATACTTGATCCGGTGTGTGTTGAAACGTCTGGGGCATATACGCTTTAGTCAGTGATGTGCTATGTTAGTTGGGTGGTGACTTAATATAGCACTCCTGCATTGTGATTTTTTCCATCTGGTCGCACGCTCCATTACCCGTATGAAGAGTAGAATGTATATGAGAGAAAATTGGCAAATGTGGCCAAGTGGGAGATTGTTGCCATGTGGTGTGTCCACATTGGCCGGTTCTATGTTGACTCAATCCATATGAGATTTGGATTAGGATTCATCCTTATATGTTAAGGATAATGATAGGATTTATCCTTATGGGTTAAAGATGAGGATATGTTTCTTATAGGTTAAGAAACATATCTTAACCCATATCCTAACCATATTCTGTTTATCTCTACGTGAGTAAGAGAATATCCTAAGGAGTCCTAATAATCAATATATAGAACCCCTTCCCTCATACGTTGAGTGAGATATGATATACGATACATAAGAAGAAAAAGGATTTTCTTCTTCCTCATTCTCTCTCTACGTTCTCTCTGGGTTTCCACTTTCGTTCCCGGGGTTTTGGAGTGTGGACATAGAAGAGGACTCTGGTAGCCCTCTTCGCATCCGGTTTGCAACCAGAAGATTCGTGGAGAGTCAAGAATTACCAAGAAGACAAGGACGATCCAAGAAGGCTGGTAAAACAAGCTAGCTGATCCAATTCCGGTTCCTGGATACGTTGGCTATCCAGTTTGTAAGTTTCCGCTGCCCTATAAAATCCTACAATTGGTATCGGAGCCTTTTGCTTGTTTTCGCCTAAAAGATCATGCCTATGTGTTTGCTTGATTAAATAAAAAAAAAAAAAAAAAAATGTTTCGTTGATCATATTTTTCGTAGATTAGTTCTACAATTTTTTTTAGATTCTTTTTCTATGTGAAATCGAATAAATAAAAGATGAAGATAGAAAATTAAATTAGTTTTAATTTTTTATGTTGATCACGAAATTTTTTTTTATTTACATATGTTGTAAATGACCTCTTTTTTTATTATTATTATTTACATATGCTGTAAATATTTTTTTTTTAAAAAGATAAAAAGAAAACTAAATTAGTTTTAGTTTTTTATTCTTCAAGAAATATTTACATCAGTTGTAAATAAATTTTTTTATTTTTTTGCTATGTGCATTACTTAAAAAAAAAAAAAAAAAAAAAAAAAAAAACGGCGCAACAGCGCTGGGCGCTCAAAAGGGCTCGGGCCCTCGCAGGCGGGCGTGGGCCCTAGCGCTTCGGGCGCAGGGCCCGGCCCAGCCTGCAGCGCCCGGCGGGCGCAGGCCAGGCCCGGCCCGAAGCGGGCCAGCTTGGGGCCCCGCGCTTCGGGCGCAGGGGCCCAGCCCGCAGCTATCGGCGAGCGCAGGCGAGGCCCGGCCCGAAGCGGGCCAGCGGGCTCGGGGCCCGGCGCTTCGGGCGCAGGGGCCCAGCCCGCAGAGCCCTAGCGGGCTCGGGCCCCCCCCTCGCGTGCTGCGTGCACAGGTGCACGGCCCGGCCCGGCCTGCAGCCCTGAGCAGGTGCGGGCTCCCCCCGTGCTGAGTGCACGCGGCACTGGCCCGGCCTGCATTGTTGAGTTGTGGCCCTTTTTTTTATTTATTGTTTAAGAAAATAAATTTTTTTTATGCTCCTATGTGGTGCAATTTTTTTTTTTTTATGCTCCTATGTGGTGTGAAATTTTTTTTATTATTTATGCATGCGTTGTATATTCTACTTATATCTTGTGTGGATGTAAATTATAATGCTTTTGTGGCTTGTTGTGTATGTTTTGTGCATATAAGTACTTGTGTTCCTTCGGTGTTTTTTCACAAAATTTAATTTTTAGAAAAGCGGGTTCGGTGTGTGCAGCATTCCTTTAGAATATGATCCCCTTTGATGTACATCTTTGTAGTAATGTAGTAGGTTTTATTTCTGCAAATGTGATGTAATAATTAAGGTCGTGTAAGAGGAATGTGTTTTGCACACCATCGACGTTTTTTCAAATTAAATTTTGGCACAAGTACTTATTTTATTTTTTTTATCTGTGTGATATGAATTATCTAAGATAAGTTCTTAATTTTTTTTTAAAAAAAAAAAAAAAAGATGTGTTCTTTTTAATGGATGAGTTCCGTTTTTTTTGAATAAGTTTCAAAATTACAAAAAAAAAAAAAATTAATAAGATTGAAATTTCTTGAACCGACACTGGGTGATGATTATGAGCCTAGCGAAATTTTCGATCCCGTTGTGAAGGAGATAATTTTTTCAATCTTGTTAATTTTTTGATGTATGTGCCTAATGTCCAAACCTGTTTTTGAATGTAGTGAAATGGCTTCCAGAAATGTTATAGCTGACCTCACGAGGGGTGATAAGCTGAACGAAAAAAATTATGACATATGGCACAGAAAAATGCAATACCTGCTTAATGAACAAGGAGTTCTTGAAACTCTCTCTGTCAAAAAGACCGAGCCTCTAGATAACTCTACTGCAGAACACAAGCATGAGCAGGATGTCTATGATAAATGGTTCAAGGAGGATCGTACGGCTAGGTATACTATGTTGTGTGCCATGCAGGATGACCTCATTGGACAGTTTGAGACATTTGAGACTGCCAAAGACATGTGGGAAAATCTGAAGATTGCTTTTGGGCAAACTTCAGTTACGAGGCTGCGTGCCCTAAATCTAAAGTTTCAGCAGTACATTAAGGACCCGAAGCACTCAATGGTTGAGCACCTACGTGTGATGAGCACCATGATTCGGGACCTTAAGGCTGCTGGAAATGAGCTCACCGATGAGCAACAGGTTCTCGCAGTGATTCGTTCACTGCCGGACCCTGAATGGTCCCAGATGAAGCTCCTGATGACGCACAGTGAGGGCATTAAAACGTTTAATGACATATCACGTCATCTCGAGCTTGAGGCAGAACGCTTGGATGCGAACCGTTCTGTCGCTCTTGTTGCACGCTCTGAGGAGCGCGGTGGGATTGCACCCAAGCGCAAAAAGCGTTACAACAATGGAGCGAAGAAAAATAAAAATCAAATTCCTCATGGTGGAATTGGAAAGCGCGGCAGAGGCAAGCGCGCTGGCAGTAGAGATGTTGCGAAGCTAAAATGCTATAACTGCAAGAAGAAGGGTCATTTCGCTCGGGATTGTTCTGAGCCGAAAAAGGTAACCCTACCACTCTCACACTGTTTTGTTTGCTCTTATGCTTTAGTAGCTAATTCTCTTCCCGATTGGATCGTGGATACAGGAGCAAACAAGCACGTAGTGCGTGATCGAGCGGGATTTGTAGATTACCATCGAGTACCGACTGGCACACAATTTGTCACCCTTGGGAATGGCTCAATGGAAGAAGTTATTGGAGTTGGTTCGTACCAACTCAAGTTGCGTGGTGGCCGCACCTTACTTCTTCAAGATGTGCTATATGCACCCGGTATAAGATGTAATCTATGTTCAGTTTTAGCTTTGCTACATTTAGGCTATTCTTTTCATTTTGACAGAGACCGCCTTGACATTTCCTTTCATGGTACTTTATTTGGATATGGTACATTAATAAATGGTTTCTTTAAGTTAGATTTGGAGGATGATTCGTTTGCTTTTGCTTCTTCTTCTTCTAATCTTTGTGATGAATCCGTTAAATGGCATGCCAGACTAGGCCATATAGGTCAAGAAAGAATGAACAGACTGGCTCGAGTAGGCCTTTTGGGGTCTCTCGCCAAAGTTGACCTATCTGTGTGCGAGCCTTGTCTGGCTGGGAAGGCATGTAGAAAGCCTTTTGGTAAGGCTACTCGTGCCTCTCATCCTTTGGAACTGATCCACTCAGACATTTGTGGGCCAATGAATGTGAGGGCCCGGCATGGTGCGTGCTATTTTCTCACATTCATTGATGATTATTCCCGTTATGGCTATGTGTATTTGATTTCTCACCGTTCTGAAGCTTTAGATTGCTTCAAGCGCTTCGTAGCGGAGGCTGAGAATCAAATAGAAAGAAGTGTAAAAGTGCTTCGCACTGATCGAGGACGTGAGTACTTGTCTGATCAGTTCAAGACTTACTGTGAGCAAAAGGGCATTATGAGACAGCTCACTATTCCAGGTACTCCGCAACAAAATGGTGTTGCAGAGCGAAGGAATCGTACTCTACTGGACATGGTTAGGTCTATGATGGCGCATGCTCATCTTCCTATAAGTTTTTGGGGAGATGCTCTTTTGACTGCTGCCTATATTCTTAATCGAGTCCCTAGTAAATCAGTGCCATCTACCCCATATGAGTTGTGGAGTGGTAGAAAGCCAAGTTTACACTACTTACGCCCTTGGGGTTCAGCTGGATATGTTCATAACCCCTCACATAGATTCGGGAAACTCGGCCCTAAAGCAAGCAAGCATGTGTTCATCAGATACCCTGAAAATTCGAAGGGCTATGTGATGTATGGTGAACACCCAGATGGTGGGATGACCGAGATTGAGTCTCGTAATGTGGAATTCCTAGAGAAGGAATTTCCAAGCATTGGTGAAATGCGAAATGACGTCGGATTGTATGAGTTACAAGACGATGCTATCCCATCTTCTGGTGAGGGTGATCGATCACTTCCCGAAGTCGCTGAAGGAAGTGGTAGCGATCCTCCGGTTAGTGGGAGTGCTCCTATGAGTGGGAGCATACCCTTGGAAGCCGAGAGTTTAGGCCCTCAACTGCGTAGAAGTGAACGTGGAAACATTCCCCGTCGACGTTTTGAAATCGAAGGGAATATTTTCATGTGCACTCCGCTCGATGATGATGAGCCTACTTCTTATGTAGAAGCGCTACAATCACCAGCTTGTAATGAGTGGATGGCTGCTATGAGAGATGAGATGGATTCCATGAGCAAGAACCAAGTATGGGAGTTGGTTGACCTTCCACCTGAGCGCAAGTCTATTGGAAATAAATGGGTTTTAAAAATTAAGCGCAAGGTGGATGGATCAATCGATAAATATAAGGCTCGGCTCGTGGCTAAGGGCTACAATCAAAGGCAGGGGGTAGATTACAACGAGACATTTGCTCCCGTTGTGAGATTTGCCTCCATACGTGTGATTTTAGCCTTAGTGGCTCATCTAGATTTGGAATTGTTCCAAATGGATGTCAAGACAGCTTTCCTCAATGGAGGATTAGCGGAGGAGATCTACATGGATCAACCTGAGGGTTTTGTACTCGAAGGTCAAGAAGACAAAGTATGTCGTCTTAAAAGGTCCATTTATGGTCTCAAACAGTCATCGAGACAGTGGTATTTCAGGTTTCATGAAGCCATCATCTCTATCGGTATGTCCATGATAGAGGAAGACCACTGTGTATATGTCAAGAAGTCGGAGAAGGGAATTTTGTTTCTCTCTCTATACGTCGACGACATACTATTGGCTGGGAATGACATCGAGTTGATCAATACCACTAAGGAGTGGTTATCTTTCAATTTTGAGATGAAAGATATGGGTGAGGCGAGCTATGTGCTTGGTGTTAAGGTCATCAGAGATCGCTCTAGGAGACTTCTTGGTCTGTCTCAAGAATCTTATATTAAAAGGGTTCTGGAGCGGTTTAGGATGCATCATAGTAAACCCGTTGATACTCCAGTGGAAAAGAATCACACTTTGAGTCTTGATCAGTGCCCTAAAACGGATAAAGAAAAAGAGCAAATGAGTAGGGTTCCTTATGCGAGTGCGATTGGCAGCTTGATGTACGCTATGATGTGTACTCGACCTGACATATGCTTCGCTGTTGGCTTGGTAAGTCGTTACCAGAGCAACCCAGGACCTGCTCATTGGCAAGCGGTCAAGAGAATCCTTCGATACTTAAAGGGAACCAGTGATCTCGTTCTATGCTTTCAAGCTGGGGACTTGAGATTGAAAGGATATAGTGATGCTGATTGGGGCGGTGATAGAGATGAGCGCAGGTCCACTTCAGGCTAT
The DNA here is from genome assembly GCA_029168755.2 of Tillandsia fasciculata. Classification (NCBI taxonomy): domain Eukaryota; kingdom Viridiplantae; phylum Streptophyta; class Magnoliopsida; order Poales; family Bromeliaceae; genus Tillandsia; species Tillandsia fasciculata. The sequence continues at coordinate 953,168 of CM054948.1, read as the reverse complement.
GTGTTTATGCTTGGAGGTGGGGCAATTTCCTGGTGCAGTAAAAAGCAGAGTTGCATTGCCTTGTCTACCATGGAGGCGGAGTATGTTGCTTGTTCAGCAGCCGTTCAGGAGGCTGTTTGGCTGAGGAGATTTCTCCAGCACCTCGACATTGTGACTCGAGCTGACGAGCCTGTTGAGATGGTCTCTGACAGCATGGCTGCTTTGGAGTATGTGAAGGACCCCAAGTATCATGGCAGGACCAAGCACATTGACATCCGTTTTCACTACATTCGAGATATGATTAGGCTAGGCGAGGTCACTCTTAGACATATCTCCACCACTAGGATGGTGGCTGATCCGTTGACCAAGCCGATAGCTAGGGATATGTTCCTGACCCACGTTCGGAGTTTGGGTCTTCGCAGGTTATGATGTATGGACATTATTGAGACTTTTGTATCTTACGCTTTTCTTAATGAAAATATGTTTTTCTTTTATGTATGATTGCGTAATTGATACTAGTAGGCACATATTACCATTAGTCACCAGGCTCAGGTCAGCCCACTCACACGGGTGATCGCCCTGGCACCTAAGTGGTGAGCAGGATGAGACTAAATAATCATATTAAACTTTAGTAGTTGTAATATGATTGCTTTGTTCATATATGTTATGAATAAAGTGTTGATACGATTTGAAAGTCGCCTTAATTAGTTTAAGATGAGACTCTTGGGAGTTGGATATGAGAATTATTTTGTAAAATTCCATATCGAGCCTGTATAGCAGCCGAACCTAAATACTTGGGTTAGAGAGATGACCTGAGTTGTATAGTGGTTAGATGCCTTAGTGGTGCCTAGACCAAGGTTCGCATGGCGTTTTAGAGCGTGACACGACCCATTGGGTGGGTGCTCCGCCATGGCATACATATCATACTGTATGTGATTGTCGACCAGTTAGTAGAGTGACATACATTCTTCCCTCTATGTCACTGTGTGAGCACTAACCCCTTTTTTTTATGCCCTCGACTTAGAACTACATTATGAAGTAGAGGTCCAAAGTAACTAACTTAGCGTGTATCTCAGGGTCATGAGAAAATACGATCTCGCGGAGCATGTCTAGTAAAGTGCTTGGACCGATACAGATTAATGTGAGGGGCTGAGGAAGATGTTTCGATAGCACACCATGAAAGTCTTGTGACTCATTGCCCGGGCGGTTATCTCGGTTGTGTTACTTGAGATAATCATGAGTACAAGAGATGTTGTAGGGTCAAGTCCTGTGATTACAGGAGGGAGATTTGTGATACTTGATCCGGTGTGTGTTGAAACGTCTGGGGCATATACGCTTTAGTCAGTGATGTGCTATGTTAGTTGGGTGGTGACTTAATATAGCACTCCTGCATTGTGATTTTTTCCATCTGGTCGCACGCTCCATTACCCGTATGAAGAGTAGAATGTATATGAGAGAAAATTGGCAAATGTGGCCAAGTGGGAGATTGTTGCCATGTGGTGTGTCCACATTGGCCGGTTCTATTTGACTCAATCCATATGAGATTTGGATTAGGATTCATCCTTATATGTTAAGGATAATGATAGGATTTATCCTTATGGGTTAAAGATAAGGATATGTTTCTTATAGGTTAAGAAACATATCTTAACCCATATCCTAACCATATTCTGTTTATCTCTACGTGAGTAAGAGAATATCCTAAGGAGTCCTAATAATCAATATGTAGAACCCCTTCCCTCATACGTTGAGTGAGATATGATATACGATACATAAGAAGAAAAAGGATTTTCTTCTTCCTCATTCTCTCTCTACGTTCTCTCTGGGTTTTCACTTTCATTCCCGGGGTTTTGGAGTGTGGACATAGAAGAGGACTCTGGTAGCCCTCTTCGCATCCGGTTTGCAACCAGAAGATTCGTGGAGAGTCAAGAATTACCAAGAAGACAAGGACGATCCAAGAAGGCTGGTAAAACAAGCTAGCTGATCCAATTCCGGTTCCTGGATACGTTGGCTATCCAGTTTGTAAGTTTTCGCTGCCCTATAAAATCCTACAGTCCTATTATATAATTTATATATAAGACTAATTCAAATTTCGAGAGTGTCACAATGCCTAATAAGTATCCAAATAAAAAAAAACATTACTTGTAATGATATATATATATATATATATATATATATATATTATATATATATATATATATATACACAAAAGCTCGTAATTCTTATTCTTTTTACTTATTAAAACAATCATTTATTAAAATAAGTTGATAAGATAGGGTTAATAGCATAAATAGTAGTGTTTAAAAAAAAAAAAAAAAAAAAAAAAAAAAAAAAATCAGTATTAAAAAAAATATTAATTTTATATATCATTTTTTCCATCAGAAAATAGTTGCTTTGTATTAGTTTGTTGAGATCAGCAAGCAAAAGTACTGTTTTAGTATATTTTGAGAATTCAAAAAGAAAGTTCTTACTCGGCTCTTGCAACCATCTAATCAAATACCAAATCTACAAAGGAATTGAACAGCACTTACTCATTTCTTGCAAGTTCTCAAATCAAAAGTACATAACACCCAAGGATATAGCTTAAATGATAGGCAAAGATGTGTATTAGTTACTACACTTATTTGAATAATAACTTGTGGGATAGTTTTCATTCTTCTAGCAGCATATTACTTCAAAGCCAGGGAGAATCATATAAGGGTGTGACCACCGATTTCGTATGAAGATACTTGTCGAGGCCATCCAAGCCCATGTCCTTTCCGAACCCGCTCATCTTATAGCCGCCGAACGGACAATCTGTGTCGAAAGCAAAGTAGCAGTTTATCCAGATTGAACCTGCACGAATCGATCTCGAGACCCTGTTGGCTATGTTCAGGTCCTTGGTCACAACACCAGCTGCTAATCCATATCTTGTATTATTCGCCTTTTGTATCGCCTCTTCGATTGTCCTAGAAAGAAATTATGAAAAGGACTAATTTAAGATTCTGAATATAGAACTTTGTTAAATGCTGTTAACTGATTGTTTAACTCCAGAAATTTCTCAAACTCGATCGTATATGGTTCAGTGCATTCTTCAACTAAATTTTTAAGTTGAAATCATTTATTCGGAGGATGTGAGACTCTGGGTACATGTGAATGTGTACTTTCTAAAACAAACTTATATGATATATATGGAAATTTCTTGAATGCTACTGAAAATTAAACTCACTTGAACTTCATAAGAGACATCACGGGACCAAAAATTTCGTCTTGTGCGATCAACATATCATCCTGAAGAGAGATATAATTATGCCTTTAATCAGCCAACTTCTTCTTGAGAGAATTTTACATGTAACTAATAATTACCTCACCAGGAAAAAAAAAAAACAAAAAATCACCAACTTAGATATGAGAAAACACCTTGACATCTGTAAAAATTGTTGGTTCGATGTAGTATCCTTTGTCGCCGCAGGGCTTCCCTCCGGTGAGTAAAGTAGCTCCCTCTCTCGTACCGCTTTCGATGTACTTTAAAACTCTCTCAAATTGTTTCTTATCGACCTAGATTTTTTAGGAGGGTTAGAACTTTAGAAACAAAGTTATTTACGTGTAATCGGTACTTAAGGAGTTACAGTTAAGTTTCATTTTTATGTTAAACGACAAATTTCAATATGATTAAACTTAATTCGTGATTTACCTGAGGCCCCTGCTGAACATGAGGATTGAAGGGGTCTCCAACCACCCAATTTTTTGCGGTCTCTGCCGCTTTCTTTACAAACTTGTCATAGATCCCTTCTTGAACAAAAACACGAGAGCCCGCTACACAAATTTCTCCCTTCATCACCAAACAAAATGTTAATAACCTTTCTTCACTATCTCTTGATTTTCAATTTGACAAGGAAGAATCGCAAGGAAAGAACCTTGTTGGTGAAAATGGCCATGTGGGCTAGATTGACGGCCATATCGACATCAGCATCATCGAAGATAATCAAAGGGGATTTACCGCCTAATTCGAGTGAGACAGGCTTCAAGTTGCTCTTTGCTGCAGCCTCCATGACTAGTCGGCCCACTTCGGTCGAGCCAGTGAAACTAACCTAAAATCAATAGAATGATATTATTAATTAGAACATTTATCCGAAGACCCTAACTTTTAGTTCCATGAATTGATAATGCTGATCAGATTGGAGTAACAACATAGGAGAACTTAAAAACTACTACCTTGTCAATGTCCATGTGAGAAGCAACGGCGGCGCCTGCTGTAGGGCCGAATCCTGTGATGACATTGAGCACTCCATCAGGAATCCCAGCCTGTGTACAACGAATCATCGATAACAACATATATATACCTTAAGCTATGAACAGCAACAATTAAAGAATAATACTGAGAACCTGACATGATCGGTTCAATGCTATGCAACAGTACATAAAAATGACATGTTGATTTTTTTCTATCATCTTGCTCAATGGAGAGAATAATGTTGCATTGTTGTTTTGTTTCCCTGAAAGATTGCTTCAATTGTAGCTACATTATGAATATGTGAAAACATGCATCCACCGTAGGAACAATATTGTAATAGAACAGATATCTCAGGAGAGTAGATCAATGATACTACGTACTGGTCTCAAACTACCGCATTGGTGGAACTTTAGTCCTCAAACTTCAAGTTGTTTCACTTCATCTCTCATACGTCAAAAAGTCTGCGCAACACTAATGTCGGATCGTTGGCGGTAATCATTAATTTCAAAAGCTCGAGTTATTAAAGATACTCAACCAATTCACTTAAAACGTATAGACACAACGCCCACGAGTTTCGATCGGATTCAACTCATCTGGCCCACGAGTTTTGATCGGACTCAATCCATCTGAACGTTACCCCCCAATACCTGTATCATGTGGGAGTCGAATCTGTAACACTGGCTCTGATACCACTTGCCGGATCGTTAGCGCTAATTATTAATTCCAAAAACTCAAATTATTAGAAATACACAGCGCTCACGGATTTCGATCGGACTCAATAAATTTGGACGTTAGGTCTATTGTGGACCGCAGCCTTCACTCAACTTTAGAACTCATCTAACTCAACTTATTAATTTTCTGAGCATATTATATTATCACGAGAAAAAAAAGTACCTATATTTTTAACAACTAAGACAGTTTTGGCAGGTCTTGCTTCAGAATATCCAACTTACAAAACAAGTAGGACATGCAGCAGGCAGCTAAAACAAAACAAACTGAATTTCCAGGCGTAGAGTCTGTCGCGCGCTGTAGTTTGAGGGCCGCCATTCGTGTATTAATTTATGTAATTGCTGTGTACCCTGATGGGTTCCCTGCCATTAAAGAGCGTATATGAAAATTGGGAACTTAATAGGGATATATAGGCAATTGCCCCTAATTTATATATATTCAATATTTTTTGTTCACGTCTGAATACTTAAAAAAGACTGAAATAGAAATAAAAGCAGACCTCTTTGGCCAGACGGGCATGGAAGAGGGCGGAGAGCGGTGTCTGCTCGGCGGGCTTGACGACGACGGTGCAGCCGGCGGCGAGGGCGGGAACGACCTTGAAGTAGAACATGCTGGTGGGGTAGTTCCAGGGGATGATGAGGCCCACCACCCCGATGGGCTCCTTCAGCGTGTAACCCTGCAGCTCTCGAGACATCTTGAGTGTCTCCCCGTGGATTTTGTCTGCGGCCCCCGCGTAGTAGCGTAGCATGTGCGACGCGCCCGGGATGTCCATGAGCTTACCCATATGGAACAGCTTCCCACCGTCCACGCTGTCCAGCGCCGCGAGCTCCTCCACGTTTTGATCTACCAAGTCTGCATATTTCATCAGGATCCTCCCTCTCTCCTGCTCACATACGTACCGGCCCACAGTAAAAAAAAAAAAAAAAAAAAAAAAAAGAGTAAAATATTCAAATTGTACATTGACCCACAGGCCGAAGTATAAGGCCCGAATGCAGTTGGGCTCACATGGGCCGAAATATATAAGAGAATGCCACATATTAATGCTGTGCTTTTGAATTACATATTGAGGACCAAACTCATAGAAACCTGGTAGTGTGGTGTACATGATGTGCAATGCATGCACAAGATGTGCGTGTCCGTGCGTGCACATGTGAAAGAGACAGAGACAAGAGACAGAGACAGAGACATACGTAGCCGGACATGCGCGGCCACTTGCCATGGTCGAAGGCCTCTCTAGCGGCCTTCACCGCCAAGTCCACATCTTCCTTATCGCCTTCGGCGATTCTGGCAATCACCTCCCCTGTGCGCGGATCCCTCGTCTCGAATGTCTTCCCTGCAAAAGATATAACACCAAGCATGAAGAGGTTACCTAATGGGCCGAACCAGCCTAAATAGGCCTAATAATAATAAATATATATATATATATATATATATATATATATATATATATATATATATATATATATATATTAATTGTCTCTAGCGTAAGTGACAAAGTGCTTGATAGTTGATATCTAAAGTCCTAAAAAAAAAAAAAAAAAAACTACCTTTCTCTCTCTCTCTCTATCATATATATATATATATATATATATATATATATATATATATATATATATATATATGGCGCCATGGTGGATGTATAAAATTATCCTAATATGAAAAAAGCCCAGCTGTGAACCACGCCCGGCCCACTAATATTGAGTGTTGGGCCAAATAAAGTTTGGGCCTGAGCTCAGCAGTGATATTAAAATAGCTAAATTTATTATGTGAATTAGTGAATTTGATCATGTTTATCATTTAATACACTGTATAACTAGAAATATATACTATTCACATCATGTTTGACGGGTTTATAATCGAGCATGATTCAAGAATTCAAAAAAAAAAAATTAAAAATATAATACAAAGAATTAAAAATTAAGATTTAAAGTTGCTATGTAAATTATTAAATTTGATGAAATTTATCATAATAGCACATAGTATAACTTTTTTGAGAGAAAGGTAGTATGCTATCCGTTTCGTTTATTTTTTAAATAAACTTAGCTGGAAATGTGAAGCAACTAGGCTTCAAACTCGGATCTCGAATATCAACCGCCAACTCCTTTGCCACTTGCATTAGGGACAGTTGATAGCACATAGTATAACTAGAAATATACAACTGGCATATCCTATTTACCTTATAAACACAAATCATTCTTGAATCCTTTTGTATCAAAAAAAAAAAAAAAAAAAAAAAAAAAAAAACCCTACAAAGTGTGGAACTATTTCCTTATCATCTTAAGGCAAAAGATGCCAGGGGCCACAGTATCTTTGTTTCCTAGTGCATTAGTTGGAATATCTGTATGCATCATTCCAGTTCCTTCCAAAATGATTGTCCATTTTATTTTCCAAGACGTTGACGGGAAATGCAGTACAATCATATTCCCACATTCACATGTGAACTCTACTTTTTAATTGAGGGATTCTATTTGTACATTCCGAAAGGGGTGTACATTATACATCCCACTTTATTCAAAAATAAAAATTTATTTACCGGTCATTTCGAAACGACCGATAAAATTTATTTTATTTTTAAATAAATAGGATATAAAATGTACATTTATATATACCCCTTTTTAATTTTCCGACCATGCACACATATCCTTAAAATGTCATTACGTAATCAAATGGATGTCAATTGTTTGAATATATATATATATATATATATATATATATATATATATATATATATATATTACAGTAGCTTAATAATTTAGAAAATAAGGTTAATTTTATATACATATATTTAATTTATATTACAGTAGCTTAATAATTTAGAAAATAAGGTTAGTTTTATATACATATATTTAATTTAAGATATATTTTTATAAAATTTAATTTTTTATATTATTTTTTTAAAAAAAGTTTAAATTACTGGTATATATTTTTAACGTTTAAAAAAATATAATTAATCATATATTAAATACTTAATTTTAATTAATGTGTAAGATAAAATTATCTTTTTAGATTTTACATTTAATTATAAATATATTTTTTAACAGTTAAATTTTTAGAGAGATATATTTATAAGGGTAAAACTAATATTTCACTTATATTCTGTTAAAAAATAAATTATAAACTAACGGCAACAAACCAAAAAAATATGAAAATTTGAAGTTTATAAAAATATATCTGATATTAGATGTAGTTACAAAGAACGGTATAAAATTAACACTATCAATTAATATTATATATTTGTATTAAAGTTAGAGATTTTAAGTTCCAATTCCACTAATTCCTACCATATGAATGGTATAGGATTTTTTTTTTTATCAGTAATAAATTAAGCACTTAATTGCTACTTCAAAAAAGAAAACAAAAACAAAAACAAAAAACAAAAAATCGTGGGAGCTTGTGATGTCATGAAAGGTCCAATAAGCACAGGCCCTTGGAATCATTCTTTTATAGAACATAGCGAAACTAATCATAGCAATAAAGGAAATTGGATGTGTCCAAAACCTCTTATTATTTGGTGACAATTTTTTTTTTTTTTTTTAATTTGCTCATTATTTACATTCACAGGATCACAACTACGCAACTTTTGTCGTTTTTTTCTGGGACGTATCACCAACAACATTAGGCCATTTTTCGCGAAAATGGTAAGTGGGACAAAATTGGTACAATATTATATAAAAGTAGAGGATTTTCATGTACCTAATATTAATGGACATCAATGACCTATATTTTATATATTTTTATACTTATATTTCTTAAATTTAAATATACTTCTTTTTTTTTTAAATATATATCTTTTAAAGCTTCAAAGCTGGTGAGTTTGAAAAATTATATGTATTTTAGAATGATGATTTTTTCCTATAGTATGAAACATCAGCTGAATAATGCAAAGATTTTTTTGATTTATTGAAAGAAATTTTTAAAAACTCTTCTCTTTATTAGTCCTTTAATCTTATTAATTAGTGTACTGTGTACTTGCTCTAGTTCATAAGAACCTGTCTGAGTCAAAAGAAAAGAAAAAGAAAAATCTATTAATGAGAAGATATTAAGTTAGGCCTAAGTTAGAAACATTGCAAATTTCAATTTAATGTGAGTGCCAGGTCAAACTGAACGGATTAAATGAAAAATTTTCTAAAATATGCTAATCACATCACGTATTTAAATTTATTACGTATTTTACACGGCGCGAACCAACCCATCACAATTGACCTCTAAAATTTATCTATTTTATCATAACTTATTAAAACTTAGTTTTTTTATATATTTGTTTAAAATACTATATTTAATTGATGCGGTTAGTTATATATATATATATATATATATATATATATATATATATATATATATATATATATATATATATATATATATATAGGTAGAGGTATGAGATAACCTTTTGGTGCCAAACTACTGAGCAAGTATTAAAAGTTCTTCAAGTAATACGACTTGGATACTCTCTATGCTATATATACATGCCAGTATTGTAATCTTTTCTATTTTATTATAATTTTATAAAATATATATATAATATATTTTTATAAATACAGAGAAATTCGTATTTATAAATTGTTTTCGTTGAATTAGACCATAGTTATATATATTCTATAATTAATAATGACTTTTTCTTATAGTAAGAAAAATCAGCTGAATAACAAAAGAATTTACTTGATCTGTTAATGAAAGATATCTTTATAAACACTTCCCTCTATTAGTCCTTCAAGCTTATTAGCATACTGTGTACTTGCTCTAGCTAGTTCATAAGAACATGTATGATCAGTCAAAAAGAGAAAAAAATATATATATTAATGAGAAGATATTAAGTTAGGACTAAATCAGAAGAATGCAAATTTTAATTTACAGTAGTGCTAGTGGTACACCCCTGTTAGGGGTGTATATCCTACACCCCTAACAGGGACGGCTGGGATTGAAACTAAAAATCCCAGCCGGTATTCTCACACCCTCTTCCCTTCTCTCTCTCTCTCTCTCTCTCTCTCTCTCTCTCTCTCTAAAACGCCTCTCTCCACCTCTCTCCACTCCCTCCGCCAAAACCGCCCCCCATTCTCTCGCGCTCCGTCTCCAGTGGTGTCTCTCCGCCGCAAAACCGCCCCCCTCTCTCTCGCGCTCCCTCTCCAGTGCTCTCTCGCGCTCGCTGTCTCGCTTGCTAGGGCTCTCGAACTCTGTCTCGCCTGCTAGCCCTCTCGAACACCATCCGAGGACTTCTCAAGCAGGGCTTTCTCCCCTCCGTCGGTGTAGGGTTTCCTTCACTCGCATTTCGCAGCACCCGAGCACCCGCTCTCTCTCGACCTTGAAAATAAATATTATTTACAGGTACATTCAATCCCATAAATCCCTGTTATGTCTGCTGCTATATAGCTCTCCATTCCAAATTCATATAGATGGGTTAAGCACAGTTATATATGTTCCATCGACAGCTATCCATGGCTTTTTGTACAAATTCAAGTTGCCACCCAATTAGACCATTTCTTTTGTAGAGAGAAAAGTGTACCGGTACAAAGGGGGAACACAAGCCCTGTACCGGTATGTATGGTTGTGTACCGGTACACACTGGCTACACAAGAGTGTTCAGAAGTTTCACAAGAGTGTAAAACTATTGTGAATTTGTGGTTAGCTTATGATATGAAGATAATTTCATACTTCCATTTTCATTCCATACGTCACCAAACCTTGAACAATGGATTTTGCAATTTTAACTTAAGTTTCATACAAAATGATCCTCCAGCTTATTATAATGATTGTGCAATCCATCCAATGTTTCGGCATTTAGATTAGCATATGTTAGGTTACAGAAACCAGAAAACAGCCTAAAGTATCAACTTCTATATATAGATTGCCCATATATCTCAAAGCCTGAAATATACAAGCACAGAAAAGCAACAATTTCCACTGAGAATAACACATCCAACATGCTTAAAGACATACCTGCTTCACAATTGGAGAGAAATTTCCTCATAGAATCAATTAGTAGGCGACAAGACAAAGCCTTACCATCATTAAGTTGAAGAATCTGAACAATAAAATTAACATGTTACTATCTGCCATCCAAGTCTTGTTGCTTATAGAGTTTCATCACCATTACACAGAATAGACAAGCAGACAATTATGCATCCTATATCAGCAAAGTATGGCAAAGCTAACAGGAACCAAACATTCAGAATGCCATTGTTGTTCAGGTCATCGTCTTTGTCATCTAATGGAGCAGAAAGGAATTTAATATACCAGAATCAGTAATAAAGTATAATGCAAGATAGTATGCTTTTGTTATAATGTTTGATTCAGTATTTAAAAAAAAAAGAATTGAAAACAAAATTCACATGGTAGTAGGCTTGTGTTACACTTTATAATGCAGCAATTAAAGAAATGTAGAGATGTTTGACTAGTCCATATTGCTTTGAATAGTTCATAAATTCATGATGTACTAATAATATGATTTTATCAATACAAACTGATATGGTTATATAATGCAGCTGAATATATGGTTTCTACCAGAGCTATGTCATCAAGCAGAGTGGCCAAGGAGGCCAGCACTAGTAGTCATTGTAGGACAAGAGCCCAACGAAGACTCAATTGGTTTGTGGAAGATGTTTTCCAAAACATCTATACAATACGATGAATGTACAAGAGTCTCCCAAGACTGAGGCCAACTATACCACTGCTGGCCCAGCACTAAGGGAAGTTATATCTACTGAACAAATGGCACTCTTGAGAACAACGCCATTTGCTTCATATATTGACCTTCCTCCTCTAAAGCAAGACCTTGTATTAGTCGATACTCTCCTAAGTTTTTGGGATGAGGAGAACAGAGGTGTTAGAATCGGAGACACTTTCATTCCCCTGATTCCAGATGAAATAGCTGTCTTGGTTGGGTTACCGACGCAGGGGGAGCCGATAGAATGGTCAAAAAAGAGTATAAAGTCTAATATATTTGATAGATACTTTAATGGCGAGTATAAGCACGCCGATAGAAGAAAACTTCGTCATATCTTATACACTCTTGCTGGACAGCAGGGTGTGGACGCTGTGACCGATTTTGTCTCCATTTTCGTATTATATGTTTTTGCGACGGTTCTCTTTCCCACTAGCCACTACAATGTGCCGAAGGCTCTGTATAGATATATAGATGATATACATAGAATAGGCGACTATGCCTGGGGGCATACTGTATATAATTTTCTGGTAAGTTCTATTTCGAAAGCATCCCGTCATGTAAAGCGTCGGAATAGAGGGGACGAAATAAAAGCCGGGTATATTGATGGGTGTACAGTAGCGTTCACGGTGAGTACAATTCTAAATTAGTGTTTGAATATATTTATATTTAAATATTTATATGTTCATTCCATTACTGATAAGTCATTATGACTCTGCATGTAGAGCTGGGCGTATGAGCATATAAAGGGTTTGGGTACTTCTGATGGGGATAAAGCTGTCCCACGAATGAGAAAATGGAAAGGTTCAGTAGCATTTAGGAGCTATGATAAGCTTAGGAAAAAATTGTTGTCTTATTCTCCTTCAGAGGTAATAAATTCTTTACGGAATTTTAATTTTATAAATCTCCTTTAAAATATTAAATGTAAATATGTATGATATATATATATCTATATATATATATATATATATATATATATATATATATATATATATATATATATATATATTTGCAGGTTATACCCAACTTTACCTATCGTCCTGAAGAAATGTATATATTAAATCGTATGGCAGTGTTTTGGCAGCAGCCCCAGGTATGTATAAGTTAAGGATTATATATGTTATGATGTGGTTACTTTACTAATTTCCCTACTTACCGTCTTTGTGTTCTTCTTTATTGATACAGATTCAACCGGCTACTCCTGTCGCTACTACCTCTACAGCTGGGGATTGTACCAATATCAGAAATTCACTTAATAATTTGGAACAAACTCTTTATGTCCTTGAAGAGCGGATTAAAATCTTGGAAGCAGAGAATATCAAGTTAAAGGATATAAATAAGAAGCTTCAGGATAAAATTGATAGCGGCTCTGCTGTTGCAGCAGAAGGGGGCGCGACACTCGATGTTGAAAAAGAAAATGTTGAAGATCAGGGTGAAGGTGGGCACCACACAGCCGAACGTAAAGGAACTTTCGAACATCCCGTTGATGGTGGTGAGATTAATATAGTGGTGCCCACTGCCGATATTAGAATCGAAGTAAAGTCCCGTCAAGAATTGAAAAGGATTAAAGCCCGTGAAGGAAACGAAAGGAATTATCTGACGATTTCACGCCGGGACAAGAGGACGTAAAGCATATTATACTAGAAAGGCGCCGCCTTCATTCTAAAGAGCAGGGGTCGAAAGAAACTGAAGCATCTGATTCTGCTTCCGGGGCCATTGCCGACGTCCTTATGGTATTATGGTATTATGTTTGGTGTATGAGCTTAACAAATTATAAAGTATGACAGTTGCATTATTTTTTTAATGATAACAGGCATTAAAAAAAGAGTATGATGATCCAGATGGTGGAGTTTCATCCATCAATGTTCGCGATGAACCCTCTCTGGATAGCTCACCCGGTTTTCGTTATTGAGTCTCGTCGCCGAATATCCGGTCGAGATAAGATTCCTATAAAGACGATGAATTTGCAATCAACTTTTTTATAGCCAACCAATAACTAAGTTAGTCCACCATATCATATATATTTTAATTGTTATATATGTCTATTTCATTTTCGCGCATTACTTACTATAATATTTCTAATTCTTTTGATAGGGGAGCTATATGGGAAGATAGCACCAAAGGATCGGATTCGCCTTCTATTAGTGGCGAACATCCTCCGACACTTCTTATTTGGAGGGCCGACCCGCGATGAGGTTCGTGCTATGAAATCGAGAAAAATACAGTTAATCTTGATATATATATAGATATATATATATATATAATGTGTGTGTTGTGTGTGTGTGTGGGTGGGTTGTGTGTGTTTATGTGTGTGTGTGTTTTAAA